>PVHY01023050.1:0-21535 GCA_004024945.1 Uropsilus gracilis | reverse complement strand
CAAAAAAAAAAAAAAAAAAAAAAAAAAAGAACTCACCCAACTTAACAACAACAAAACAAAAAGTCCAGCCCCCAAAATGAGAAGAAACTAAAAAGACACCTCTCCAAAGAGGTAATACAAATGACCAATAGGCATGAAAAAATGCTCAACATCATTAATAATCAGGGAAATGCAAATCAAAACCATAATGATATACCACCTTACACAAGTGAGAATGGCCCATATCCAAAAAAAAAAGGGGAGGGGGGACAACAAGTGCTGTAGTGGATGTAAACAGAAAGGAAAACTTTTACACTGTGGATGGGATTACAAACTGGTCCAGCCACTATGGAAAGTTGTGTGGAGGACACTTAAGCTTCTGAAAATGGAACTAGCATTCAATCTAGCAATCTCACTTCTGGGAATCTACCCAAAGGATATTAAAACACTATATATAAAGACACCTGTACTTCAATGTTTATTGTCTATTTACAATAGCCAGGATATGGGAACGACCAAAATGCCTCCAAACAGACGAATGCATTAGAAAGTTGTGATATATGTGTACGATGGAATATTGTCAGCAATTAAAACCAACAGATTTGAGGCATGAATGATAGCATGGATGGACCTAGAAGGAACCATGCCAGCAGAAATAAGTCAGAAAGAAAAAGAGAAATACAGGATGACCTCATCTATATGTGGGACACAGGGAAAACAAACAAAAAGACAGGTAAAATTTAAAACTGTCAGCAGAACTGAAGCATAAGAGATTAAGATGATGGTTCACAGGGACAAGGTGGTGGGAGAACCCTGGAGAATATAATGATGTAAAATATATATGTGTGTGTAATCAAACAAAAAATGTGTATTTGCTATAGTAAACAAATTTACTATAGGACCTGTTAACATCTAAATGTACTAATGTGTTGGTACCTTTCCAGGACAGATTATGCAGTGTACTCAAACTCACTGACTCATGGATATATTACACAGGTTAGCTCTCTAGCAAATAGTTTTCTACGGAACCCATCTTGGAAAATATTGCCTTGGGGATTCCTCTGGGCCAGGCTTTAAAAACAACTGGGGAATGCAGATGTTGCTATAGCAGACAGACTGCAGATCTGAAGTCCTTTGTGTACTTCATAAGGTATAGTCTGATTTCCTGGGTTATAACAAGAAGCACAATAGGTAATTGAAGTTACCTGGAGTGTAAACTGACCAAATGAACCCACTAAGGCTTTCTCTGACTTCCCTCTTGGAGTGAACCCAAGGATGTATTCTGGCCTTTTACCAGACTGATATTGACTTTAATTCTTCTATAAATGGCCAAGCGAATGCTGTGTGGTCAGAACTTTGTGATGGTAAGATTACTTAAAAAGAAAACTTCCTTTTCAACCAGAATGGGGAAATATGCTTAATGGAACCCCAGGAGCCTAGATTTCTGTGCAAAGCATCTCCCTGGTATGGCTATCCTGGAAGGTCAAGGGTTTCTAGACTTAAGATGGAGTTTACCAGAGCCCTCTGCCTTGGTTAGCGGGAAGGCAGCTACCTTGAATCTACTGAACAGAACATAAGGAGATAATAGACCTCCCTCCCTACTGCGCGCATTTCATATTCCCTGTCCCAGCACCATCAACATGCAGCAGGTACATCCATTCCTTCCTAACACCCTTCCTTCGATTTGTCTCCTGCCTAAATCCTGCTTTTGCTTCAGATTGCAGCTCCAATGTCATTTCCTCTGACAAGCTTTACTTCACTACTAGAAACTATACATTTTCCAGCCAGGAATGGTGGTGCGTGCCTGTAAGCTTCAGTCTATGAAGTGGCTGGGGCTGGGAATCCCGTTTCGAGTCTTGCTGGGGCAACATAGCGAGACCTAGTCCCAAAAAAATAGATGGGCGTGGTGGTATGCGCCTGTAATCCCAGCTACCTGGGAAGCTGAGGCTGGGGATTGCTTGAGTCTGTGGTACCCTGGGCAGTGTGAGTGTGTGGTTCCACGGGCAAAAATAGCAAGACCTAGTCTCAGAAAAACAAAAACCCAAAAAAACCAAACTATACATTTCCCTCTACCACTTATCACAAATGTAACTGGTATTATTTATGATTATCTCTTTCACCAGCTTGCAAATTGCATGAGGGCAAAAACTATTTCATGTTGAATTATTAGTGGTCAATAAATACCATTGGAGTGATTAAAAAATCTAGGTACATATTATTTTTGCTAATTTAACTTAGGACTATTTTATCCTTTATCCTATGTGAAAGTCTTCTTAAGTCCCCTTGTCCAATCTGAGACTCTTCCCCAGTCATTTAAGAAATTTCTCTATGTAGTAGTTGATGTCACTGTATACAGTTTAATCTCCCTCAGGCAATTTGGAGTAAAGGATTCTGGGAAAAGCACTCTTTAAGGATGAGGTAGTCAGAGAGTGGAGTGGGCTGGAGACTGCAATGAATAGCTCTTGTGTACTCCCAACATCTGGCCACAGAAAAGGTGCAGATGTGGGCAGCTATGCAGTAAGTGGTGTTGGTAGGCAGGCTACTCGGGTCACTGGGATAACACACAGGAGGCTGTCACAGGGTGGGACCAATCTATGAAGGGAAGAACGCAGCTCCTCAGAGGGACAACAGTTCCACTCAATTTGCTTCAGTGAGTTCCTCCCTGCTTCTTGTTTCTCCCCAAATGCATTCAAATACCCAGGCCTGGGGCTGGAAATTTCCCTAGCCCATCTCAAAAGTCAGCTGCTTCAGAGTATGGACCTGATTCAGAAAATACAGTCAGGGGCAAAGTAGCTGGGCATGAGGACAGGCCTTTCCTCTGAGACAGGAGGCTTTCTGAAGTGCAAGGTATCTTGAAGCCCTAATGCAAACCCTGGGTTTGAAGTTGGTCCTTAGTGCCCAGAACAGAGAAGCTGTTTAACCCCACACTAGGTGCTCCTTGGGTGAGCTGAGTAATCTGTGCCTCCTGCTTTAGCGTCTCGTACTGGGTGACAGTGACCTGATCACTTTTTTCTTTCCTGTGCTAGACTGTAAACACTCCTGTAGGCCCAACTAGTAGAAAAATGCCTTGTTGGCCCCATGGTAAACTTGATAATTGTTGAGTGCTCATGATGTCAGACACTTCACATGGACTATTTATATCATTTCTCAAAACTCTATGCAATTACTGTTATCTGCAATGTACAGCTGAAGAAAAATGGAACTTAACTCTTCTCACCCAATTTGATAGAGCAAGTAAGTGGTGGAGCTGGTGTTTCAATATAGCTGTCAGTTTCCAGAAACTGCTCTTTACTGTCGCACCGCATGGCCTCCATCCTTCTAAGTTGTTTTCCTTACACTTCTCTTTCCTTACACTTCGCTTATTCTAGTCTCAACAGGGAACGTATCATCACTATTGTCGAGTGTGTTTGCAGGTCATATGTGATTTTTTGTACTAGTTCAAAACAATGCTTATGTAGTTAAAGGCTTTACATTTTCTAGTGCCAGGCTTTTGTCTCAATTATGCTCTTTCACAAAGCATCTCCTGGTGTCTTTCTGGACATTTGTATGAATGGACCACTGAGTAGATCCTGTATGCTTTTGTGTTCTTCATAACAATCGTCTGTTACCTTAAGTCATTGAGCTCTTTTGTTACTAGCATTAAGGAAAAACACTGATGAGACAGGGCCTCATGTTACTATTAGGTCTCAGGAACCAGTATCAGGCACTAGTCTCAGGCCTGTCTCTTAGGCTCAGTCTGGGAGAAACTGGGCTTTTAGTTTAGGTGTTTAGACTCTGTATGGTTTTTAAAAATATGTGAACTGTAAACACCATATACATGTACCTTTGGAGGTGAATACATAGAATACTCATGTACAGCCACCACTCACTCAATAGAACATTACCCATCCTCCATATACTCTCCCAACTGCATCCTTCTTGCCTTTCCCTGGTGATGCTAATATGAGTTGAAAGTGACCATTTTCTGATGAACAAGTCAGATGTGATCCCTGAATACTTTATGAAAGGTATTCACCGCAAATGGGGATTCAAAATTGGGGTATTTGGAGGTTTCATTTTCCACTCAAACGATGTTTTCAGCAAGGTGTTTCTGACCCTAATAGTGTACCATGAATAGATGTGTCATTACATTGTGGTCAATATGCAAAACTAATTCTTGCCACAGTTGAGGACGTGTCATATGGTAAGCATAGTTAGAGTAAGTTGAGCAGGTGCTGCTATACTAAAGAGCAGGATTCAAACTGCAGGAGGGGAAAGAATATATACCATTGAGCCAACACTGGAGAAAATTGATTCCCTACAACATGCAAGAACCTTATCCTGTAAACTATGTGTGAGAACTTGGCCTTGACAGTGTACATTCTATTCAAACACTCTGCTGAATATCAGTGTGGTACCTCCTGAAGCATTTCTTATAGGAGAATCACAAGTTCTTGTATTAAAAAAGTACCTCAGACACAAAAAACTCAAAATTTCTCCAGTCATTATAAGTGTTTTAGCGCGTTTTCCTCATTTATCCCCTGCCACTAGGGAACCCTGTGAAATAATTTCACTGTCCCTTCCCTCCACCATTACTGTCAATTAGACGTATGTCAGCCCAGGGCTGGAGGAAATAAAATGCAATTCTGCCATAGATTTGGTAATGTTTGTATATAGTAGCTAAGAGACATAAAATAGTGGACATAACTTTTGGTGCTACTCAGTTTGTGAGGATTGAGCTGGGAAATATCTTGAAGCTTTAAAAGAAATTGCTTATAGAATTGGAGAGGAAGTGGAGACACAATTGAGGCCATATGGCAGAAACCCTTGGAAAGATTCCCAGAAAAGTAGAAAGCTTTATAGCTCACGCTCTTCTATCTAGTTTCTCCAACCTAAGAAAGGCCTGGCTTCCTGTTCTAGGATTAGAATGTGCTCTCTTCTTGTACTTAGGATTTGAGGAAGCCAATGTGGCAACAGTTGAGTATTTTCCTTCACCTTTCTAATATGCAATATAAATAATACTTGGGAATCAAGGGTAACTTCTATGCTAAAATGTATTTTTTAAATCAGGAAAAAACTCTTTAGTCATATCGTTTCTTAGGATAACTACATAACATACTTAAAACTAGGACATGTAAAGAGGGTGCTATTAATAATTACGCCTTGACAGCATAAGCCAGGCAAACTAGGATGTATGGATACAATCTTAATGTTTAATAGGTATCATGTAGTGTAACTTTTAGTCCTCAAATTTGATCATCAGATAAAACAAAAAGGAGCTTTTAATATATTGATTATATATTAGATACGTATTCTTCTTGCTATACTAAATAGATCCTTTTAGCTAGAGGGAAGGAAGAAGATTCTATTTTTTCCCTCCTGGTACTCTGGTTTTTTAGCATTATCTGTTTTACAAGGTAAGATAAATGAGTGCAGGGAGCTACTCTCTTGCACCATATTACACTGCAGTGCTCAGCTCAAATCTAAAAATTCTGCCCCCTGAATGTCCAGTTGTGTTGCTTATTGAACCTCAAAGGGCTGGCTATCTTCTAGAATTGGATCTGATTTCTATTTCAGATTCACCAGGGGAGGAGGCTTATTACCACCTTGTAGATAAAAAATCCTTTGAGGTTTATAAAGAGGCTTTTCCAAGTTCACTTTAATCCTTCTCATGTCCCTTTTGTAAGAGCCTGAGAACCAGTCCTGATCATTAGTCATGCATGCAGTCTGGTCCTATTTTGTAAAGATTTCTTTAGGCATTCAGAAGAGATACAGGTATTCATTAAGTCAGCACTCGGGATTTTCACGAGTGGCAGTGACTAAGCAACAGTTAAGATGTTTTAATTTAGCATGTCCTCTATTGGCAAGTTTAAAAAAAGCCACACTTGGCAGAGGTTCCCTTGGCCCCTCCCACTCTCGTTAGGGTTCCTGTACATCTTGGCTGCCCCTCCATTGCTAACAGACCTCTTCTGTTCCTGCCACTCTGACAGCCTTGTCTGAGCCTTTTCCACTCCAGGGCAGTATCTTCAACTACTGGCAGAGGTGGAACTAGAGGTTTGAGTGTCCACCTTTTACAATTCTCATTTCCCTCATTTAAAGCTACTTTTTATTGCTTCCACTTTGAACGTTGTCTGTTTACAAAAATGCAAGTTTTAAGCTAGTGGTTTAAAAATTGCTTACGTACCGAATCATAAGGACATGCATTTCAAACAAATTGTGCTATAAAATGAATATCCAATCAAATTCATTCAATGATAAAATATATGAAGGGCCTGCCAGAAAACATTTAGTAATTGTTAGATGAATCTGACTTCCAATTACACCATTTTGGAAGCAGAACATCATGAAGGCAACCAGGAAAGATGTGTAACATGGACCTGTCCTCAGGAAAGCAGCGTTCTGGAGTACATGGTTTCAAGTACTCATAGAATCACCCTAGAAGTCTTATCTCTACAACACAGGGACTGTGTGATTTTTATAACCTCTTAGCCTTAGTTTTACATCTTCACAGGGAATAAGAATAAGAACTGTTATTTCCTTCAAGGCTTGTTGAAATTTAGCTGTGATACCATCATGAACTGTTTAGTGTCACCTATACATTTGTCTCCTTTTAAACGACAGAATCTCTCAAAGGCAGTCCTGTTGATTAAATGCGTTGACACAGGTATAGTGTTCCTAAAAGCTATCATATTATTAGCTCTCAGGAAATGAAGGTCCTACTACACGCTAGTTTCATTTGACCTCTTCAACTATAGTTAACCAGTTACTATTTTACAAGTTTTTCCATAGCTTAGCACCTTCCCAGTGGTATCTTCAGAAGACAAATCAGGTCTATGAAAAAGGGTCTGGACAGGTACAAAGGAACTACATGAATAGTGTACTCAACAACCTGAGCCAAGTATAATCGAGTGACTTACCCCAGGTCTTAGAAACAGAAGAGCTGACTTCATGATTTATGTAGTATGATCTTGGGAATTTACTTAACTTCTTTAAAAGGTTTCCTCATCCCTAAAAGAAGCTATCTTTTTAATCTACCTACCTAATCTTTAGGAAGTGGTAGTTTAAGTCATCATTTAAAACAAGTGAGCCTGGGCCGGGCATGGTGGCTCGTGCCTGTAAGCTTCAACCCATGAAGCGGCCGGGGCTAGGGATCGTGGTTCGAGTTCCGCCTGGGGCCCGTAGCGAGACCTAGTTCCAAAAAAATAGCTGGGCATGGTGGTACGCGCCTGTAATCCCAGCTACCTGGGAAGCTGAGGCTGGGGATTACTTGAGTCTGTGGTACCCCGGGCAATGAGAGCCTGTGGTTCCACAGGCAAAAAATATTGAGACCTAGTCTCAAAAAAACAAACAAAAAAGACCAAAAAACCAAAACAAGTGAGCCTAACATAAAACATCACCATAGCCAAAGAGCCTAACAAAATGCCTAATGCCCCTTGATATTGACAGTAACTTTTAAGCATGGCTTAGAATCCTAGGTGGTCTGATTTCAATTTACTTATGAATCTGTAATTATGATTTCAGCAAACCTCAGCTAGAAGATAGTCATCTACAGTAATTTTTAAGATGGAAAGTAACATTTTTTGTTCCTCAACTTATTATATACTAAATTGTGTCCAATCCAATTCCCATGTTTGGGGATTGGATCTTTGAGGTAATTAGGTTTAGACGAGGCCATGAGGTTGGCTCCCATGACTAGAAACAGGACTTGCCTCCTCCCACTCCATCCTGTGAGGACACACCAATGTCTGGGAGTCAGAACAATACACCTCTTATCTGAATGGACTGGCAGTTAGATTTTGAACTACCCAGTCTCCCGAACTGTAAGAAATAAATCCCTGTTGTCTAATTCATCTAATGCATGCTATGTTGCTATGGGAGCCCCCGCTGACTAATACAGCAAGTAGAGTCAAGATTCTAACTTTGCTTTTGAGGTGTAGCAATGGGATTGATGCTAAGTTTTAATGTAGTGGTTTAAAATAAAAGCCTTGCTTGGGAAGCAGAGTGCACCCAGGAAAAGAAGTGTTCATCAAAGCACTGTCACTTCATTATGGCTGAATGCCTGCTTCAGAATGGTCTTATATTTCACCTACTTCATAGTTTCACTCTGAACTAAGGTGGGTAACTTTCAGGGCTATGAAACCAGACATCAAACACAAAAAAATTGCAGTTGTATTTTATACCACTGTAAGGCAAAAAAGCAGAAATTCCTTTCAAAAATATACTGCAAGTTATTCAGTCATCATAGCTCCATACACTAACTGGGGTCCCAAGAAATATTAGCAGACTACACCAAAGTGGAAAGGAAATAGTAAATTATACCAAGTTTAATAACACGATCCTCACTAAGGAAAAGCAATCATGATGAGCTTTCACAAAATAGAGGCTGGTGGCAGCAAAGACAGAGAGGGAAAGCTACCTAACTTTGTGATACAGACAACCCGGAAGGGAATAGATGAAATATTCATGATGGAGAGGCTGAAAGGCGGTCTATGGAGAAGGGAACTTTCCAGGCAGCATATTTAAATATCTTAGGGAAGGCAGGTCACACAGAGATGGTCATCTGTGGCCCTCTTTTTCTTTATAACAATGAATTTGTGGTTAGATCGTGTAAAGACTGCTCAGAAAAGTCTAGCATTGAGCCTAAAAAATAAAGAACATGGAAAACCAATGAAACCATGAAAATACATTTTAAAAAAGTTTTCAGGTATAATATACAGATGCAAACAACTTTTATCTTTAAAAATATCAAGTATCACATCCATAGACTACTCCTAATTATAATTACTTCTTAAAGCAACATTTTTCTTTGTTTACAAATACAGCAGCAGGTAATAAAACCTAACATCTCAGATTGCTTATAGTTCAAAATACAAACAAATGTATATGTTTTAAATCACATTTTAGGCAGTTTAACTTAAAATGCATAGACAATTACATACATTAGTCATTATTAACTCAAAGAAAAAAAAATCACAATACCAAGAAAAAAATACAAAATATTTTTATAGAGCACACATACAAGTCAAGTTTACTTAATGGCAACAAATCAGTATCTGCTAATCCATGACAGGCAGTAAAAGTGCCTTTATCCAAGGGAAAAGTAAAGAGGAGAAACATCCGTTGCTTTACAGACTAGAACTGTTGCACTGGTAAACGCTACAATCTTAAAAAAACATAATTTAGGTAACTCCTGCTTTACTCTTCAAATGCCCAGAGCTGGTCTGTAATTTCTACCAGCAGCAATTTTAGGTAAATTAATAATAGACCCCCTCGTCAATTCCACAATGCCACCCGTACACAGTGGCCTTTCTCACTCTCATCTTTGTCTCTGGTGTCTGGCAAGCACCTGAATCGGGTCCTGTCTGAAATGAATGTGTTCCTCAAAAGCTTTCTATAGCCAGAAACTTGCACGCCACTTCCTTGATATTACTTTGTTGGTAAATTTGTTTTATCTAGTAGAATTCTGAAAATAAAGTGTCTTTTAACACTAAATATTGCTTATTAAGCTTTAGTCTTCCCTGAAAGCCCCTTACTATTTTCTATGCACAGTACAGTATAACAGTGTGATTCATCTGAATTTAGCCTTATAGATTTCAAAAACTTGGAACACCTGAATGTCTGTGCTTAGGTTTCATTTCCAGGGTTTATAACCCTGGTATTTTATAAAGTCAGCACTAGATTTTTCAAGCTGAGAAAAGACATTGGCACTAATCATATATGTGTTGGCAACTGGTTTTTATGCAAACTAGGTACAGTATTTTAATGGAAACATCATGTAGCATTATGTTCACCTACACAAAAAGCTTCAAAAGCTGTGCAATTGAGTGTAATAGGTAGCATTAATTGTGAGGTAAAATATGATGGGCAAAACTGACTTCTTTTCTAGAAAACAATTCAATTTTCCACTGCAGATTATTTTTGGCCAATCAAGGCCAAAAATTCACCTCCTTTTCTTTGCCCTATTATTATTCTCAACTGAAAACAATAAACAGTAAAACTGACAGAAAATGGAGGTCCTTGAATAGTTAAGCTATGTATTTTCTACTCCTGAATAGCTAATATAATATTTACAAACAGGGCTGTGAGGTAAGAGTTACAAACAGCCATCTTCAAAAGCATCAAAAGGTGTCAGACAAACCAAACTATTTTAAGCATTTCTAAAAGAATATTGATCCTTGAGAATTGTGTGAATGTGGACTTAAGGTGTGTATTTTAATTTCTCAAGGTTTTCTGGTTCATCATTTAAAAATCTAAGAGTCTAATACCATAAACACTATTTCTTAACACGTCTCTACTATCTCCATCAATTTTAAAATTCTTGCCAAGAAAGTTCAATTGCCAACATATTCCAGACTTTGCATTCCCTAGAAACCCAGCAGACTCCCTCACACCATCTTCTAAAATCCATTCACAACCTAGAATGGCTTGTTTAGAAAAACACTTCCTTTTAAAGAGAAAATAACTTTTCTTGATGCTTTCTCTAGGCCTCTATTGAAACAATTTCTATCTTTCTTAACTCTATTTTAAGCCTGAAAATACTTTTATGCCCTAAGATACCAAGAATTGAGACTCCCTCCATATCTTGTTTGAGAAATTATACACTAAAGAATTTAAAAGAATCTATTCCCGTTTCCAGTCTTACATTATTAAAAAAAAAAAAAAAAATTCCCAACTATCAACTAGAAAGTCCTTGAAAAGCAAAGAAAAGTGATTAGAGTAAAAGTATCATTCTGGGCATACTGAGCATTAAGACTCACTGTGACTCACTGTCACAGTGAAATTTATAGGGAGGAGTAATTCTAAATCTTGTGTTTGTAAGTCCTTTGGCAGATTTTTCTCCTACCATTAATGGACTCTAAAATTACAGATTCTCAAACTTGCTAATTCTTCTTTAATTAAATATTATCTCCTGTAGTGTTACAATATATGGAAAGCTAGAGTTGTCAAGTTATTCCAAAATAGAACAGCTGAGATTGTTCTTTCTGCAAGGAGAGAGACCTTTGCTGCAATCACATCCCCTGTTATTTTAACCCTTAGAGAGATGATGTTTTGATAGTCACTGGTAATTTTAGCTATGATACCTTAAGGCTATCTGCTATCTGCTTTTTAAACTGGAGACTGCTTTGACAACAGATTCCTAGAATGTTATGAGAGAGCTGCCACTTATCCTTGGCAAGGAAGTGAAAGGGGAAAAAAAAAAGGACTACCTGTGCCACTGTGTAAGCAGTGTCTAGCAACACTGCCCAGTCTGAAAATAGCTAAACAAATTAGTTTCAATTCTGAAAACTTTAATTTGTCAAGTTTTCAAGGGGAGGCTTAAAAACAAGGTTCCTTCCGAAGGGGATCATCTTGCTTTCTTAAATGGAGGTAGCTATCAAACCACTGAGCTGGCAGCATTTGGCATTGACATTTTAACTCTAAGAAAAACAAACCAGTACATATTTATTTCTATGCAATAACAAGGGCTCAAGCATAAATCTGATACTTGTCAAGAAATCAGTAATATATTTTGTAACCCAATGCATACATTCAAAGTCAAATGTTACTTGACAAATAACATGGTCAGTTCTACCTTAACCTAAAAAAGATTTAAAGGCATGGGGCCAAAAAGCTACTTGGGCTAGTTTGGTGGTTACAAAAAATAATTAACAGTCATACTGCTTTAAACTCAACTGCAGAAATCTACAGTATTGGTTTCAATGAGAATAATTTTTAAGGAGGCACTCAATTCCACTTATTTACCTGTCAACAAACAGAACTGAACTGTTAGCCATAAGTACTTTATAGACTCAGGAACTATGCAGGAGACAATGTCACAGCTTAACCAGACTGTGATATATATACTTTGATGGCACTTGTACAAAGAAAACAATCATGGCTATATAACTGAGGTTCTCCCAAACGTAACGGATACATGTGTTTGATAGACACCCTAGATTGTGCCAGCTTTCAGAATGAGATAGAAATTAGGGATGTATTCCTTCTAAAGGATGGAGAGGGCTAGAGTGAATGGTCTGGGTAGAAGTATTTAGTGGGAATGCAAATAAGTTGTCACTACAGAAGCAATTCCCAGGGCTTCTTCTAGTTTGAGGTTCAAAACAAAGGAGAAAATTCCTTTTCTGAACTCCTCCAAGCAATATGGAAATTTCCTTATCTAGTCTAAAGCAATCCCTAAGAATATAATTAATATACTTGTTGGCCTGCATTAAAAAAGAAAAAAATTATTTTCCATAAATGGCAGATTTTAGGGCTGTTATGACCTATCTCGCTAAATAAAACAAATTAGGCAGAACTCAAAATAAAGGTTTCTACTAAAAGCTCAAAGAAAAAATTTAACACTGTCTAGGCTGATGATGGCAAAACCTGACAACAGTCACCAAGAATTTAAAAACTGTGTATTCAAAATATAATCTTGTGGAACATTTATTTATTTATCCTACAGGTAAAGCAGCTTAAGATGTTGAGAGGCATTATTTGTTTAAATTATGACAATGTGATTGTTTTCAAGTGTGTTTATTTAGGGAAAAGTGATTATAGAAAAATACTTCGAGTAATTTCCCAATCAAGTTGCAGATTTTAACAATAATCCACATCATGTTAGATTTTTAAATGTGTAGTTTCATAATTTAAACAAGTCAAAAAATTATTTTAAACAAACTGTATCAAAGAGCTAGCTATTCAATATACTTAATCACTTAAACTTTTCACAAATTTCAAAATCAAATTAAAAAAAAATGTGAATGATTTACTACTACATTTTTAACTGACTGTATCCATCTGATATACTATGCATCCAAGTACAAGAGGCAGATATCTTCTGAGAGGTGCAAGGTTGTTCTTTCATGAATGCCCTCTAATAGTGAAACCAGCAATTTTTATATATGCACTCACATGCATATATATGTCCTTCAAAAAGCAAAGCGTCATCTCTTCATCCATTGTTAACTTAATGGTAAGACTGCAATAGAAAAAAAGAAAAAGTATAAACATCTTTGATTTTAATAAACATCTGGAGTTTACCAAATCCTTACTGGGTTTAAAAGAAAGTGCTTAATAAATCCAAACAACCAAGTCATATCAATTACATTGACATACAAGCTGCAAAAATAATTGGAGAGTATCTAATAAGGAGGTATACAACTAAAAGGGGCACTTTACATTTTTTCTCTTATAGTTGAGGCTGGTATTTGATTACTCTGGGTGATAAGATTAGTAATTTCATTAAGAATAAATAAGTTTTTTTCTCACTCATGGAGAACCTTGGCTCAGTACCTGAATACTCACTGGGCTTTACTTAACTGGGGGAGAGGGATTGCTTTTTCATTTTGTCACATGCCCAAGACAAGCTCCTCAACTATGTGACCCTTACTCCAGGTTGGCTCATAGGAAAATGCAAAGCATTACTTATAACTGGTAATACAAGAGTGGTATAATCTTGAATTCAGTGCTGCTAATGATCTTAACAAAACCTTGGTGGAGAAACATGTAGAATTGTGCAAACGCGGGCAACTTCATATTAACTGTCCTGAATTCTTTGATAATTCACTTGTATATCAAAAGTCAGATAGGCAGGCTGATTTAACTGAAAAGTGCTTTGGTATGATGCTATATGTTATTGAGCAAATTCAAGAAAAAATAAAAGAAAAAACTCCAATGAAATGCATCTTTGAGTTTACTGCAAGGAGATAAGACTGGGGACACTGGCTTACCTTATAGAATCTGTAGAAAATTATTCTATTTTCAGTATCTTAAATACTAGAATAACTAACGTGTGTTTTCATTTTTTAAAAATGCTTGACCTGAAATTTCACAATCTCTTTTAAAGTTTTAAAAACTTTCAAATCTTCCAACTAAAACTGGAGACAAACAATCTTTACATTGCACTTGAGCAACTGTTAGTGCAGGTTAGACAAGAAATTAAATACTCACATGGGGGCCGCCAGGCATAGGTGGAGCACCAGAAGGTCCTGAAGGCACTTGAAAAGGATTATTTGGAGTGGGATAGAGTCCTGGTGTGGGATATGATCCTGCAGGGCCAGGATATGGTGCTGGTGGGCCCCAGGCTCCTGGTGGAACAGTGCCCCATGGAACAGGTGGTGCTGTCCCTGGTGCCTGGGGAGGAGGAGCAGGATATGGCCCTGGAGAGGGATATGGCATATTAGGGGCAGGATACTGCCCTCCTACTCCTGGTGCCCATGGTCCAGAAGACATTGCTCCCCACGGTCCTAAAGGACCAGCTGCAGATGGATCTGTGGGTGCACCATATGGTCTCGGAAGCTCTGGAAAGGGCATATTTGGTGTAGGATATGGCCCTGCAGGGCCAGGGCCTGGCACAGCTGGGGTTGGATAAGGACCACCAGGTGGAGGGCACGATGGTCCAGAAGGAGGAAAGGGTGCTGGGGGTCCTGGAGGTGGTCCAGTGGGAGGCACAGAGGGATACATTCCTGTTGGTGCTGGTCCAAAAGGCACAGTGGAGGGTGTTGCACTTGGTGGGAGTCCAGATGGCACAGAAGGTGGAGCACTTGGGTTATTCCAAGGGTTGGAACTTGGCCAGCCTTGAGGAGGTTGGCTGGGTTTTGTATTGCTCACAGCAGAGGTTTTGGCAGGGGAGTGGTCAGGTAGCGCATCTGCCAACTGGAATACAAAACAGGTCGGTTTTATCAATCTTGTTTAGGGACAAATGATGCCAAACAGGATTATAAACCCTTAAAAGATAGCAAGCTATAGGGTCAGGGGTTAGAAACCTCTAATAACACCAGCAAAATGTAAACTGTTCAATTTAAAACAATATAAACTTGAAGGGTTAACCTGAATATCAACTGTACTATAACAAATTCCTCTGAGAAGCTTCAGTTTTCAAAATACAATCATCAACATACTATGACTCCTAGCTTTACCTAAAACACGTTATTTAGCCTCTTTGAGTTTCAGTTTCCTCATTTTCAACAGTCTAGGGTTAACTTAAGGCTTACCTGAGATGATTGCCTGGTATGTAATTATCAACTAACATTGGCTATTCTTAACATTATTGGCTATTCTTAACATTATTAGGCTAAAGTTGAGGAACAGCAGTTACCACTAAAATTTTTTACTTCAGGATTAATTTTTTTAAAAAAGGTTACTGGATTTATTTTAAATGTTTTATCTAAGCAAATTAAGGCAATTCACCTATCAAAATTATGTATTTTCCCATATACTCTTAAGAATCACAAAAAGTACCCTCTTTAGAATAAAAGATTAATGGTACTAAGTTGGGACTATCCTGTTTTTTTCTTAAAAGCCAGAAACTTATAAAGAATGAATGTATTAACTTACTGAAAAATCTTCAGACATTTTCCTAAAAAACAAAAACAAAAACAGGAGTATTTTAAAATCAGTTTTACCATCACTTAATTTCCTATAAAGACCTCTTAAACAGAATCTTATTTCATGTAATGTTCTTCTTTATATAAGAAAGCATTCCATAATACTTCATACAGCTTATCAATTTCATATATATGAGTGCATAGCATTTAGCTTACACTCTGATGTTGGGGGTCATTTCGTTACTTGTATTTTGAGTTGTTTTAAAATGATACAGTGAATATGTATACTTGCTCATGTGATTTTATCATAAGGAAAAAACACTACAAGTGTTAATTTATAGTTAAGAGGTAATGTTATCTAAAACGCCTCTGAAACATCCATACTGTTTTTACTCTTTACCCATAATTCTTCAACAACTGGATATTATGGAATTTATAAGCTGTTTTTAATTGCAAAAGCTTAACAGGCATCTTTTTTATTTACATTAACTGGAAATTAGAGCATCTTTTAAATTTAACACATTTATAGTTTTTCTGTGATTTTGTTCATGTTCTTGGACCAGTATTTTAATTTTTAAGACTGAAGTATAATTAGTGCTCAATAAAATATGCAGATTTTAAGTGTTTCGGTCAATTAAGTTCTGACAACTGTATATGCCTCCGTAACTACCCAACACAAGGATCCTTTCCCTCACTCTGAGCTTACTCATGCTTTTTCATTTCCAACCAACTCCATCCTCCACCTAGTGATCACTTTCAGTATGCCCTTGTTTTCTGACTTCACAGAAGACACTCTTTTTGCCCTCAATTATTTTACTGCTTAGCTTTTTTTTTTTTTTTTTGTAAATAACCCTGAGGGAAATAACCCTTAGCTATCATCTATGCATCTATGAAGCAAAAAACTTTATTCTGGGTTCCCTCTTCTATAGTTTTTTAGTTTTGTTTTATGCAGTCAGATATATCAAACTTTCACTTAAATGTGGTTTCTGGATTTTGCTGTATTTACAAAATTCTTTTTTTCTACTTCAATCCTTCTCTATTCACCTGTGCTTTCTTATAGTAACTTTATGTTTAACTTGTCATTATGACCTTCCAAACAATAGCTGATCAATTATTTCTCAACTTATTGAAAAGCTATTTTAAAAACACATTTGACAGTATTAGCAATAAATACTTACTGAACATTTATCATTTGACACCATGCTAAATATCAAGTGCTTTTAGTGCATAATCTCACTTAATAGCTCCAGAGCTCAATTTGTATTAGCTCTCCCTGTTCACAGTTGGAGGACAGATGGCAATTTAAGATCTTAGGGATCACTAGCTGTATGCATAGAAGGGGTTCAAACCCAGGGAGTCTGACTCCAGAGCCAAGGCTCTTAACCACCAGGTTACAGAGACTCCATTCTTTCTCACATGTATTATGAATTCTATTCTATTGATCTGCCCTATATGAGTCCACCTTAATGTTAGCTTTAAATTTCTAACAAATTTTAATGTCAGCTCACCTACTATTACTGTTCCCTTTTCTTGCTTTCCTGCATATACCCATTATTTTTGCTAGATATTCTAATAGAATGTTGCTGCTCTGGTTGGAACTGCAATAAACCTAGATTAGTTTAGAGACCATATATTAAGCATCAACTCTTGTCATTCAAGAACAAGGTATGTCTTAGTTCCCATGACTATCATTTATTATCACTCAATAATTTTTCAAGTCAGGTCCCTGACAACATTTCTTGTGAAGTAGATTTCTAAATACTAATTTTTTTCTTAAGGTTGTTAATTTTCTGACACTATTTGGTTGTTAATATCTTTTTATTTTTTACATTTTAATGTATTTCTGAAAGTAGTAACTTTTATTCCTGAAATAAAAAAAACAGGAATACTTTTATTCCTGAAAGTTTCTCACTTGATTCTCTGGGATTTTCAACTGAAGAATTATGGTCCTTACAAAAAATAATTTTACTGTGCCTTTCCAGTATTCATACTCGTCTCTTTTGCATTCGCTGTGACTTAAATAATAATGAAATGTTAAAATGGAAATAGTGAGCACAGCAGTCATGCCCCAAATCTCCTGGGAATGCTTGCAATGTTTAAGTCGCCTATGTTGCTAGCTTTGTTCATCTCTATTTTGCTAATCAAAAAAAAAAAAAAAAAAGGTGCATTTCTTAAGCTCTTTGGGCATCTAATGAGGTGATCTCAGTTTTTTCTTCTTTGATCCATCAATAGTTATATAACATATTACCTAATATCGAGCCATCCTTGCATTCTTAGTGTTTTATTCTTAAGTGTTATTGGGTGGCTATCATGAGGAATGACAGAAAACAAGACTACTAGATCAGAACTGCTGTATGTTTTCCATTCATAGTTTAAAAAACATCATGAATGTACAGCATATACAATAATTTATTCAGTCCCATGTTAAGGTTTGTTTTCTACTAAAAGGTTAGTCATAGGACTAACAACTAAAGGAACTTAATCAGTGCATGACAAGTTTAAAGTTCACATAAGACTAGCATGTTTTTCAAACGGAGTGAGTCATTTTGAAACAGAAAAGGGTTATATATCAAAGTTCACATTAACTCTAGAGCAGAGAACTGAACATAGCAAGTCATTAAATTCCATATGACCTTGCTCAGGTTTTTAGAATTACTCCCCCCCCATTTCTGGATAAAAAATATATGTACAGTATATAGTCATATATAGTATATATACATATACACAGTATATATACATATACAGTATATACATAGTCATATATATAGTATATATACATATACGCAGTAACTAGTCACGGAGTTACATTAAAATACAAATTATTCCACACATTATTATCGAATTGATTTACAACCTTTTCAAAATTTTAAATTCAAAACTAAATCCTAGAAAACAGAGGGCCAAGAACCAGGTCACATTCTGTTCCACGGCACTGCATAAAAAAGTGACCAGCCCTGGAATAAAGTGTTCATATTAAATGGAAACATTCCAGCTTACTTTTCAGAGGATACTTTCATCATAAAAAGGTCAAAAAAAAAAATAGTTGGTCATCAGTGTTTCAATGAGATTAAGTGCAGAATGTATATATACCTAAAAAGTTATTCTAAAACATCTGGATTATGTTAATTATTAAAATGAGGTCAATGAAACCTTGATGCACCCTCCCCAAAGGTTTAGAATCAAGAAACTTTCACTTTTTTCTTTATGAAATAGTTAAAAGCTATTACTTCCAAGATTTTCCATTACCACTTTATGGCAGCATCTACATAGCATTGAAGAACATTTTCTGAGCAATTTAATCAGTATTGGAAACATACAAATTTTTTTTGACACACTAAACAAGTCAAACATTTCTGGAACTCCTATGGCCTTAGAGAAAAAAATGGTAATTTAATCATAGGGAGGTCTTAGAAAGTTGAACTTCATAAATTATTACGGCTATAGGACAAGAAATATTTTAGAAGACCATCAAATTGTGCTGTGAGGACATAGTAATGAAACCGGAACATCAAGATTTTAAATTGTATTTTGTTTGCTTTTTTGAGACTAGGTCTTACAATTATTTTTGCCCATGGAACCTCAGGCTCATGATGCCTGGGGTACCACGTACTCAGGCAATCTCCAGCCTCAGCTTCCCAGGTAGCTGGGATTACAGGCGTGTGCCACCACGCCCAACTATTTTTTGGGACTGGGTCTTGCTGTGTTGCCCCTAGCCTAGTGGGACTTGAACCGCGATCCCTAGCCCCAGCCGCTTCATAGGCTGAAGCCTTACAAGCACAAGTCACCGTGCCCAGCTCTTTTAATTGTATTTTGATAAAAGCCAGAGTTTCTCAGTTGTAAAAGTCACAGTAATTTCTGAATATGCCACATATAAAAAGAAGCAACATATTTCAGTCTATATAGAGAAATGGACATGTGTTTGTTAGGAGAAACTATAACAAAAAATCTTTACACTGATTTTAGTACCAGGGAAAGGAAGATGGTAATATATTGCATTGAAAATATGGTTTAGATTAGAATCTATGATAATTTTTGGGTAGGTTCATTATTAGATATGCTCTATTTTGCCGTTGGGCAACTCAAGAAAAGTGGGGACTTGAAAGTTTTTGAATGTTTTACATTTCTTTAAAACAAGTAATTTGAAAGTCCTTTCAACATCCTTTCATGATCCTTATCTTCTACAGGTATTCAGATACTGGAACATGTGTCAGGCACTCTACTGAACTTTGTGGAAATGAATAGAATTGCATGGAATAAGTTTTTAAGCAGGTCACAGTTTGGTAGGGAACTACCATTTAAACAGTATGTTCTTATCTGGGATAGGTACATGGCACCGTGGTGAGGACCTCCAAGAGCTCCTAAAGGAATCAAGGGAGCATGTACTATGGGGAAAATCCCAAGAAGGGTTGCCTTTTGCAGTCTGGAGGAAAAATGAGCTGAGATTTGGGAATGATGGATGAACCCTATGGAAAGGAGAACAGGATGTGCAAAAGCAGAGAGGGGAGGAGTGACACTGTGGTCAAATAGGTTGGGGGTATGGAAATGGAAGGAATTATGTTACCTCTCAGTAGAGTGCCCTTAGAACTAGGGGTCAATAGCTCACTTCAACCTTAGAAATGGGCCAGCCACTGGGTGTGGTGGCACGTGCCTGTAATCCCAACTACCTTGGGAGGATGAGGCTAGGTAGGGATCACTTAAATCCGCAGGTTCGGGACTACCCTGGGCAACATAGCGTCATCTAGTCTCTAAATCAGTCTCTTTAAAAAAAAAAAAAAAAAAAAAACGGGCCAGTAATACCGTGTGTTGCAGATACGTGAACTTGTACATATCTATAGTCACAGTACTAGGAAAATAGTGGGTAGGCCATCAATTTTCATATTCTTTATAATCTTCCATTCTATATGGCCACACTGCACACAATTAAGAATGAATGCAAACAGTTTAGTTGTCTAGATAAAGCTGCAGCTCTTAATGGTTGGCTCTGGACAAGCAGAACTTGCCAAACCTCAGAGATACTAAGAAAGGAACAGTATCCATCCCAAAGACATCAGTTGGTGACTTCCCACACATAGCAAAAACCAGTATGTCAGTTCTTACAATTGGTATATAAACACACATCTTTACCTGTGGTTCTCAGTGAGAAATCTCTGAAAAATCAAAGACCAAAATTATCATAATACTTATTTAGTGGTAAGACCTGACCTGAAGCTGTTTATAATTTTCATTGATTCACAATTATGTTGGATGCTTAAATATCAATGTTGGATCAGGACATGCAGTCCTGATGCTGCAAGAGGTATTGCTGTCTATGCATCTTTTCGTTTAACACACTGGTGCCAAGAATTTTGATTAAGAGAGGGTGTAGGTGCCTCTTGGAGAGAGGAAAAATCATTGCAATACACAGAACTCTCCATTCTGAGGCAAACTAGTTTCGAACAGGAGGCTCAGAGATGGCACTAGTAAAGGAAAATTTTCCATTGCTTTTGCTGAACGAACAGCACTGAACAAAAAATTTTCTGAAAGGTTCCTGAAGGTTATCTTGGCCTACGGCCTACAACAAGTCTGAGTTTTCCCAAAAGGCCTATACAGTCACCAGGTGCATGAGTCTATTTCTCTACCAGTAAATCTCACTATGAAAACACCTTCCTCACCTCCCCCACCAGGTGAGTCTGGTTTGATGCTCCAACGTTAGAATCGTTACTCCCCCCCCCACTCCCCTTCACGAGGTTCAGCGCCCATGGATAACGTGGAATTTATCTTACTGTAAAAGAATAATAATAAAGAACTCAGTTCTTCTCCCGGTTGCTGCCCTGATTACTCATCTGGAGTAGAGCAACTTCTCCAATAAGTAATGCACAAAATGTCGTCACACGCGGATAACCTTAAGCCATCTATTCAGGGCTATCTCCACCCTTTTATTAGGAACTAAAAGATGGGGGAGGGGTCGGGGCCAGGGTGGCGGGGGGCGGGGGCAGTCCTTCAGGGCCAAACGAACAAAGAGAATCCAGGATCAACCGGAGCGAACCGGCCTCCGAGCGGGTCTCGCCCGCCCGGGAAAGCGTGGGGGAGGGGCCGGACCCACTCCCCGCCCCGCCCCCCCAGCCCGGCCTGACGTCAAGCGTGGAGAAACCCAGCGGGCGCGACGTCACTCGCCTCCGACGCCTCCTCCCAGGGGAGCGGCCGGGGGGCAGACCGCTGCTGAGCGGGAGGAAGCGGAGCCGGAGGAGCGCCTAGCCCGGACCCCCGGACGGACGCCACCAGGCGCCTCCGTT
>PVHY01023049.1:0-21544 GCA_004024945.1 Uropsilus gracilis | reverse complement strand
TTTCTAAAGAAAAATCCACAGAATTTTTGCTTCCACAGGGTTGCTTCCATAGGAGCAAGGTAGTAAACGTGATGAGTTTGTGGATGTCTGCATTATTCGTGTCAGTTCTTATACATCCAGGATTCTGGATCTGTACCTACTGATTATCTGATGAGGCTTAGAGATCTTAATAAAAAAGAGACATGCTTTGAAAAAGGAAAAGATTCCTCTCTGAATAGTGACATTGAAAGTTTGACCAGTTCCTGTTTACCCCTTTCCCCATAATGTTAGCGACTGGCTTCTAAGATTACTAGTATTTAAGAATGGCTTTAGGGAGGAAAGGCACTTTCTCCACACATGCCCTGTGCCTCAGAAGCCTCAGCGCTCCTAGGTACTGTCAGATCCTGTGTAACATCACTTTATGGTCAGATCTGGGTTTTCTTAATTCCTGGGTATGTGAGAGCAATGATGGTGTTTGTGGAAGGTGAAGGGGGGCTGGGTCTTATGATTTTTAAAGGAGAGGAAACTCATCACCATCACCACCATCCTTCTCCAAAAGAATGTAGAACTCTCTGGGGTAAAAGTCATAGAATCGATGCCTTTCTCTAATGGACTTGTCTTTCTAGATGGTTATCTTGACTCTGAAACAGACTGTTTCTCTCGTTACAGACCCAAGTTAGAATATTAAACAGGTACTTAATCCTTAAGCCTGGAGCCCCTTTGGTCTCCATCAGTTAGTGACTATGAAAGCTCTTCTTGGGACTGGAAATGGCACTTTTGTTTCTGACAAAAGTAAAGTGCTTGAGAAGCTTTCAAAATACACTGAAAACTAGGGCCAGGCATGGTGGCTCGTGCCTGTAAGCTTCAGCCTATGAAGCGGCCGGGGCTAGGATCACGGTTCAAGTCCCTCCTGGGGCCCATAGTGAGACCTAGTTCCAAAAAAATAGCTGGGCGTGGTGGTGAGCGCCTGTCATCCCAGCTACCTGGGAAGCTGAGGCTGGGGATTGCTTGAGTCTGTGGTACCCCGGGCAACGAGAGCCTGAGGTTCCACGGGCAAAAATAGTGAGACCTAGTCTCAAAACAAAACAAAAACACTGAATATTAGAGTCCGGCGCTGTTGCCCTTTTCCTTTCACAGAGAAGGCTTCTCATTGTTACACTCCATGTCTGCAGGTCTTGCCATACCTGTCTTCATCTCCCAGACCTCTCTATTGGCTGTCCACTGATGTATGGACTTGTACATGATGAATTGTGAACTTCTAGCCACATGTAGTGCCCTTGGGTACTTGGAGGGAGACACCTACCATAAGGAACCAGATTGCTTAGGTGAGTACCTTTTTGAGAAATAGGTTTAAAAATTTGCTCATAGCTGGGCATGGTGGCTCATGCCTGTAAGCTTCAGCCTATGAAGCAGCTGGGACTAGGGATTGTGGTTCGAGTCCCACGCGGGGCAACACAGTGAGACCTAGTCCCAAAAAATAGCTGGGGGTGGTGGTGCATGCCTGTAATCCCAGCTACCTGGGAAGCTGAGGTTGGGAATTGCTTGAGTCTGTGGTACCCCAGGCAACATGAGCTTGAGGTTCCATGGACAAAAATAGACCTAATTTCAAAAGAAAAAAGAAAAACAATTGCTCGGGTTGAGGAGGTTTATTGAATTTCTCAATCCATTGGAATGAAAAGCACGTGGCCCGGGGTGGAGCTTCTCCCAGGGCTCTTTGTACATGTTTGTTCTGTCCCTAAAGAGAGTGTGAAGGATTTGATTCGCTACTTGAGACATGAGGATGAGACTCGAGATGTGCGGCAGCAGTTGGGGGCAGCCCAGATCCTGCAGAGTGACCTTCTTCCCATCCTGACCCAGCACCGCCAGGACAAGCCTCTGTTTGACGCTGTCATCAGGTCCAGCTTTGTAACTTTTTCCCTGCTCCAACCGTTCATGTTAGTGCTAAGGGGTTTTGGTGTTTGTGCCTAATGAGCAAACCTCACATCTTCTCTCTTGTCCATCTCCTTAGGCTGATGGTAAACTTGA
The DNA here is from genome assembly GCA_004024945.1 of Uropsilus gracilis. NCBI lineage: Eukaryota > Metazoa > Chordata > Mammalia > Eulipotyphla > Talpidae > Uropsilus > Uropsilus gracilis. The sequence continues at coordinate 19,540 of PVHY01023049.1, read as the reverse complement.
CACAACCGGCCTTGCTCTGTTTTGGCACTGTACCCAAGGAGCCTAGCTTCCGGCACCATTTTCTGCAAGTGCTTGCTTACTTGCAGGCTTACAAAGAGGTAGGACTTCCCTTCAGAGTCCCTGGGGCAAAATTTGAGGGCATTGGGGGAGGAATGCGTGGGTGCTACATGAGATTTGTTTCCCTGTTTCCTAGGCCTTTGCCAGTGAGAAGGCTTTTGGAGTCCTTAGTGAAACCTTATATGAACTGCTACAGCTGGTGAGTGAGTCTTCTACCTTACAGGATCTCACAGTTAGTGCCTTGCTTCTCTCTGGACAAAGCCCCAGACTGGGCACGGTCAGGAGAGATGGTCCTGGTTTGGGGGATCCATACTGTAATCAGCAGTCCCTTACTGCTTCAAGATGGCTTGAAGTCTTGCTTTTAATCCAAGTCCTCCTCGGTGCCTCAGTCCTCCAGCCAGGGTAGATGCCACCTGCCTCTCATAGGATGTCTCTGGCTCTGAAATCTTACTCCCTGTTCTTCTCACTAGGGCTGGGAGGAACGGCAGGAGGAAGACAACTTGCTGATTGAGAGGATCCTGCTGCTTGTCAGAAATATTCTTCATGTCCCAGCCGACCTTGATCAGGAGAAGGTGAGGGTGTCTGGGTTGTTTGCTTTCTTGTGCTTGGTTAAGTTAAGCTTTTTAAACTTCTGTCCTCTGAAAAGTCCAGGGAAAGAAACTAGTCAGGAATCTGTGGAGAGACTCAAGGCAGAGCAGTGAAAGTGAGTGATCTCCCTTTCTGCCCTCTTCTCTCGCTGCTCAGAGGATTGATGATGATGCCAGTGTCCATGATCAGCTTCTCTGGGCGATTCATCTCAGCGGCCTGGATGACCTGCTTCTCTTCCTGGCCAGCTCGCCTGCTGAGCAGCAGTGGAGCCTACATGTGCTAGAGATTATCTCCCTTATGTTTCGTGACCAGGTGAGACCTGAGCTTATTAACCCAGCCCCTTCACCCATGTACTTTCCTGCTGTGTGGCCAGAATTGCTCTTGTAATGCTGAGTTATCTGGAGGGACACAGGTGACAGAGTAGCCTTGCCTTAAATTTGGGGGCTCATCAACAGTCCTGTTTTGTTCACTCTTTCTATCCCCAGTAGGTGTGAACACAGACGAAGAAATAACTGGTCTCTCTCTCTTCTTTCCTTGTTCTGAATCTAGAATCCCGAGCAGCTGGCAAGAGTAGGGCAGGGGCGCTTAGCTCAGGAACGGAGCACAGATGTGGCTGAACTAGAGGTGTTACGCCAAAGAGAAATGGCGGAAAGAAAGACTCGAGCCCTTCAACGAGGCAACAGGTGAGTGGCAGAGAGCTTTCTCGAGTTCCCACTCGAGTAGAATAGAATGCCAAGGGCACTACGATGGTAATGGTGGCTAGCTAGTATTTTACAGTGATAACATGGTCTGATGGGCTCAGAAAAATGGAGATAAAGAGATAAAGAGAATGGGGATATAGCCTCCAAAGAATCAAGTAATCCCCTGAATTTTTTTCTTCAGGCATTCTCGATTTGGGGGCTCTTTCATTGTTCAAGGGTTGAAATCCATTGGGGAAAGAGACCTCATCTTTCACAAAGGTCTCCACAATGTGAGTATGCTCCTGTCTGGGGGAGGGACATTGTGGAGTTGGGGGGTGTGGGTGAGAACTGCACTAGGAAGGGTAATAAGCATTTCTGGAGGTGAAAATTCTCTGTTACTGGTGGAATGTTGGTGACAGTGGAAGAAATGGGGTCTCCAGCATTGGCCACAGTCTTCACCTGTGTGTTCAGTTAGTACCAGAGGGTGAAACCTAAGAGTTTGTTCGGAGAAAATTGCCCCTCCAGGAACATGGAGAGAGCTGTAAATGGTGGTTAGGAGTAATTCTGATTTCCCCAACCCATACCCTTAGCTCCAAAACTACACCTCAGATTTGGGAAAGCAGCCCCGAAGGGTGCCAAAACGTCGCCAGGCTGCCCGGGAGCTGTCCATCCAGCGCCGCTCTGCCCTCAATGTGAGACTCTTCCTCAGAGACTTCTGCACTGAATTTCTGGAGAACTGTTATAACCGGCTTATGGGCTCAGTGAAGGTGAGTGCCTCAGAGGACTAGAGATGTGATGCAGTCAGTGGTGGGTATTAAGGGCAGCCTTGGAGAAGAGTATGAGGAACTGACCCTGGATGTAGGTTAATAGGTAAGAGATGGTGACCATGTTAGGAGGGTTAATGACACAACAGAGAAAAGGTCTGGAGAAACTGCGTCAGGAAAGGAACAGGAATGTGGAAAAACCTGAGGAGAACAAGGCAGAGTTGGAAACTGGGTGCTAACATATTGTTACAGTGTTGTCCAGCGTCAATCCCATCATCACTAGACAGGAGAAAGTTGAAAGCCTTGAGGTCATGGAATTGTCCTTTTTCCCCTGAACATTAGGATCACCTGCTTCGGGAGAAGGCTCAGCAGCATGATGAGACATACTACATGTGGGCCTTGGCTTTCTTCATGGCCTTCAACCGAGCTGCCTCCTTCCGGCCAGGCCTGGTTTCTGAGACTCTCAGTGTCCGGACCTTCCACTTCATTGAACAGAACCTCACCAACTATTATGAGATGATGCTGACTGACCGTAAGGAAGCTGCTTCTTGGGCACGTCGGTAAGTGGGATGAGAATTGGGGTCAGAGTGGGCATCTTGTCTGAGCTGGAAGTCTGAATGCCTGAATTCTAGATGGTACTTTTTTCCACCTGTTCAGTGTTAATCAGAAGGGCTGGGCGCGTTGGCATGTGCCTGTAATCCCAGCACTGGGAGGCCAAGGCCAGGGATCGCTTGAGTTTGCGGGTTCAAGACTACCCCAGGCAACATAATGAGATCTAGTCTCTAAAAAATAGCTGGGCGTGGCAGTGCATACCCTGTAATCCCAGCTACCTGAGAGACGAAGCTAGCGATCATCTGAGTCCATGGGTTCGAGACTATCCCGGGCAAAACCTATGGTTTTGGTGACACTGCTTTGTTGTTGTTGTGAAGAAGACTAGTACTGTTTCTGTGAGCCAGTGTCCTAAGTTGTCCTCCATTTCATTTCTGTCCCTTGTCTTGAAGGATGCACCTGGCTCTGAAGGCTTATCAGGAGCTTCTGGCCACCGTGAATGAGATGGACATGTCCCCAGAGGAGGCTGTGAGGGAGAGCAGCCACATCATCAAGAGTGAGACCCTGACCTGGTTTCTGATTTCAGCTTTCCCTGTCTTGACAATTGTTTTACTCTTCCCAGTCCCAACTTCATCCATCTCTCCTTTTCCCAAGCTTCCCCAACCACTCCTTCAGTTTCTTTCTTTTCCCCATTTCTAGATAACATTTTCTATGTGATGGAGTACCGAGAACTGTTCCTGGCACTCTTTCGGAAGTTTGATGAGCGATGCCAGCCCCGCTCTTTTCTTCGTGACCTGGTGGAGACCACCCACCTCTTCCTTAAGATGCTGGAGCGGTTCTGTCGTAACCGAGGGAACCTTGTGGTGCAGGTAGCATGCAGCCCCAGGATGTGGAAAAGAACTGGGAGGGAAGAGTGGAGGACAGAGGCACTCTCCTCACATCTTCTGCAGCTTAAGCTCATCTCTTATAACTATAGTGATAAAGAGAACAAGTGCTTTTTTTGTATGTGTTGCCAATACTAGTCTGCTAACATTTCTCCTGTTGGTTAATCCCTCATCTACCATAAGTATCTTTTTTTTTTGGGGGGGGGGGGGGGCTAGGTCTCACTATTTTTGCCTGTGGAACCGCAGGCTCACATTGCCCGGTAGCTGGGATTACAGGCACACGCCACCATGCCCAGCTATTTTTTGGGACTAGGTCTCACTATATGCCCCTGGCGGTACTCGAACCACAATCCCTGGCCCCAGACGCAGCTTCCTAGGCTGCCGCTTACAGGCATGCCCCACCATGTCCGGCCCTGCCATAAGTATCTTAATTCACTCAGAATTAAGACTATTTTAAATACCTACTGTGTACTAAGCATACAAACTCCAGGAATTCATAATTTTAGAGGTTAGTAATTATGCTGGTTAAGCTTCAGAAACATTATAGTGAAACAGAGCCTTAAATTAAAAAGTCAGAAGGTCTGGGATTGCTGGGATTGCTTTCTGTATTAGTTAATGTTTGAATAAACTCAGGCTGCTATGTCAGTCTCCAAATGCCTAACGTTGAAATTATAATATAAGCCTAAAATGAAATAAAAATGAAAAGTCTAGGACAGGAAAATAGCTTCAAGGAATTTGTGTCCTGTAGACACAGGCTCTCTGCCTTGAAAAAAAAAAAAAAATATATATATATATAAATTCAATTGTTTGCTATAGTACTTTACTTCAAAGAAGTAAGAGTATCAATGAGACCTTGCTAAAAAGGTATTTTTATATTCAGAATTTTATTGAATAATTGCTAGTATTAGGTGCTACTTTGTATGTGTCAGATGCCGGGCTGAGGTTTCCATGTGCTCTAGGTCACACGCCAAGGTTGTGCTAGTAAGTGATTTGCATCTGTGACTTGAATCCAGATCTGCTGGACTCCAGAACTCATGCTTCTAATTTTTGGTGTGTGAACCAAATAGAGCTTGAATAGAGCGTGAATGTTAGGGCTTCCCTGCCCATCTTGTTTATATGTAGCAATGGCTGGTTCACAGTGATGACTTGAAGGAAATGGGTCTAGGATATTAACTCTCACTCTCCTGCTTTTCAGGAGAGAAAAAGTACAGGTTGTATCCACATAGTGCTTTGCCTTCTACAAAGTCTTTTGTGTAGAAGTTCATATCCTCATAGCAAATTTATTCGTTCTATAGACTTTGGCTGAAGATACCACCACTTTTGGGACATTGTTGACCCCAAGACATGAATCAAGTGCTGTTTCTGTTTTTTGCTATGGCTTTTTATGCTCAACCACCTTCTTGGTCTTACCCATGCTCTTGTGCAATTTACCTATGTATTTACCTGTCTTTCCCCACTAGAATACAGGTTTCTCAAGGGCAAGGAAAAAACTTCACTGTTCCTTCCCCATTGCCTATATGTAGCACATAGAGTGAATGTCTGCCTGATTCAGACAGCTAATGAATTACTTTAGAAGACATTGATGGGAAAAATATCCCCTTAACTCTCATGCCATCCTCATGTGAATCTTTCTTTGTAGAACAAACGAAAGAAGAGAAAGAAGAAAAAGAAAGTCCTGAAGGAGCCTGTTGCTTCTGGCAATAGCCCCCACAGCCCAGGGGAACTGGAAGCTCTATGGCCATCTCTGGCCGAGCAGCTGCAGTGCTCTGCCCTGGTAGGCAGTTCGGAACCACTGTCTTTCTGGAGACTGGGCAGACTGTGGGTTCGCCTCCTGTATTCCCACGACCTTATTCCCTCCCTAGGATCCTGACCTCAGCTTGGATTCCATGGTTCCCTTTGATGCGGCCTCAGAAGTACCAGTGGAAGAGCAGCGGGCAGAAGCCCTGGTGAAGATTCAAGACTGTCTTCTGACTGGCCAAGCCCCACAGGCCCTGGCCCTTCTTAGGTCTGCCCGGTAAGGACCCTAATGTCTGCCCACCCTTCCTCCTTGTCCATCTCCTGGGCTTCTGGGAGTATGGGGGCTTTCACTGTGGATCAGCCTTCTCAGTCTTCAAAAGATCTTAGACCCAGCTAAATGTGTCTCTGTACTGAGCCCTGGGCCCTGGGAAGTTGTGATTGGTGTAATTGGGGGTTTTGTTATTTGTTTTTATTTTTGAGAAATACCAGAAAATATAGTTATTAGGGGGAAAGGGAGGAGATTAAAGATAATTCTCCTAGCCAAAGATAACCATCACTGACATTTTCATGAGTAATCTTCCAGAATCTCCTGTGTTTTATGTAGACATACTACAGATTCCTTCTTTTACAAAAATTAAATATTAACATGCTTATAGTAATTTTCCACTTTTCAATATATTGTAAGCATCATTCTCATAAGATATATTTCAGTAATTGTTTTTTGGTTTTTGGGTTTTTTTTTGTTGTTGTTCTTTAGGTTACAACTTCTTTGTTGTTATTCTTTTTTCCCCCTCCCTCCTCCCTCTGGTGCCCCTTCCATTCTCTCAAACCCCACTCTTGTTTCTTAGCTGTGCTGTTTCCATTAGTCTCTTCCCTATGTTAGTGTCTTTTCTCTGGGTGCGGGACTGCGTTGTTGGACCAGGCGAACTTTGCTGTTAGATTTTCAGTCTTAAGTTTGCGTTGGGTGGCCAAGTTCTATTCATTTGTGCTCTGTCCATGTTTTCTTGCTGCAAGGCGTCCTCTCCAAACCAATCCCATCTCCATTACTTTGTTGCTTATCCTTATGGCTCTGGTGTCGGACTTAGGGGGTCTTGCCCCCCGGCCAGTGTTGGTCAAGAAGTTTCTCTGTGTTCATATTTGTGCGTGTGTCCTTTATAGATCATCTCCTCTGCTTCAGTTTGCAGTTCTGACGTGGGGCCCATTACCCCCTCCTTGGTCATCCTCCTCGCTCCCACAATGGGGGGAGGACGTGTTGTTCTCCTTGAACATATCTCAAAAATGAAGTCCCGGGTCTTGATCCGGGGGGGCGCAAAAATGCGCATGGTGACTTTGTCTCTGGGCTGTTTTGTTTTGGTCTTATATGCACTGGTTCGTTTGGTCGGCCCTCTGCTTTGTCCAGTAACGGCCTGTGGGCTGGAGTCTTGTCTGGTCCCTCACCCATTCCATGTTGAGGTTGGCAACGCACTAATTCTGGTTCCCCTGAGGTTTGGCTGGAGTAAGAAGAGAGAAATGGAAGGGATGCCGCACCCCTCCCCACACACACACACCATACTCTGCTTCTCAGCAGGCCTTGGGAATGGTGGCTGCCCAGGCAGACCCTGGAAGCGGCCGCGGCCCCTCCCCCCTCCCCCGCTCCCCGCCGCACGGGGCCAAGGCGTGGGCCAAGGATGACCCTTGAGCGCGCGCCTCACCCACCCTCCAGAGGCAGACGAGGCAGACCCCCTACTTCCCAGCAGACCCCCTACTTCAGTAATTGTTAATGACTTTACACCATATGTGAATGTACATTTGATCAACTGAGTGTTGTGGGACAAAGAAAATTTTTCTTAGTATCTTTCATTTTTGAGATAAATTTATATTCTTCCAGCTGACCAATGGAATCAGTCTAAATTTCTTCCCCCATGTCAAATTGTAATAAGTCAAATTCCCTCTGACTAAATCCTTTGTCCTTTGTGCTCCAGGGAGGTATGGCCAGAAGGAGATGTGTTTGGCTCTCAAGACATTGCCCCAGAAGAAGAGATTCAGTTGCTGAAACAGATCCTGTCAGCCCCGCTTCCCCGTGAGTCTTGTTTCCTCCACATCTTCCAGCTCATCTCTAGCACAGCATAACAGAGCCAGTAACCCACACTCTTTTTTTAGGGCACCAGGGGCCACAGGAACAAGGGGCAGAGGAAGAGGAGGAAGAAGAGGAGGAAGAAGAAGTGGAGCAGGAAGAGTTGCAAGCAGTCCAGGTGTCAGAGAAGGAATTCAGTTTTCTGGATTACCTGAAACGGTGTGGCCCAAGACCACTGAGTTGGTCCCATGTGGAGATCTGTGGGGCCTTGAGGATGAATAGTGTCTTTTTTATGCTGACATCCTCTCCTTCCTTATCTTGAGCAGCTTTGCGTGCTCAACTGTAGTCCGAGCCTATGTGCTGCTGCTGCGGAGCTACCAACAGAACAGTGCTCACACTAACCACTGTGCTGTCAAGATGCTGCACCGACTTGCCCATGACCTCAAAATGGAAGCCTTGCTTTTCCAGCTCTCACTCTTCTGCCTCTTCAATCGTCTGCTTAATGACCCTGCTGCCGGGGCCTACAAAGTGAGGGGACACCAAAGAGTGGGTCTGGAGGCATATCAGACTTTGGCACTGAAAGAATTTTTTTCAGGAGAGACGGGACACTGAGGGTATCAAGGGCAGAGAGATGAGAGTGGTGAGAATTTGGCAGGCAGGTTGAGGGAGCTGCATGGGGAAGGATAAGAGAGAGTCTAGGGAGGAAGGACCAACTGGGAACAGGTGTAGAGGAAATAGTTACAGGGCCAGGTTTGTGTATGTTTAGGCCAAGACATCACAACTGCCTCCCTCTCCCACAGGAGCTAGTGACTTTTGCCAGATACATTCTGGGCAAGTTTTTTGCATTGGCTGCTGTCAACCAAAAAGCTTTTGTGGAGTTGCTGTTCTGGAAGAACACAGCTGTGGTTCGAGAGATGACTGAAGGTTATGGCACCCTGGATAGTGGGTGAGTTGGAGGATAGGGGAGGATGGGTAGTGGAGGTGAGTGACCTAGTCAGAGGATCAGAGATGGAGGAGCTTGCATAATCATTTGGCTCAACCTTTCTTTTCCTTTCATGGGTGGGAAAATATATCCCTAAGGTGAAATGCTTTATCTAAGGTCACTCAAAAAGGATTTGAGACTGGAGCCTCAATTTTTTGTCTACTCTAGTTTTCTTCTCCTTCACTAGCCAACACAGGGTTAATCAGTTGTGATGCAGAGAGTTGTGTGTGCCCTGTCCAAGAGTGTTCTGGAAAGCCATAAGGATTCATAGACCTATTTGTTCTCTTTTCTGTAGTATTTTAGCCCTTCTTTCACGTTTGACTTTTTCTATAATACTCTTGGCCCCTACCTAAAGTGTCATCCCATAGGCTGAAAAATGTCTTAGTTTGACTGTGTGTTTCTTTTATTTTTCACAAACAACCAAACATACTCAGATGTTTAAGATTTTTTAAGTGGAAAGAGGGTTAGGGGAAGGAGACACCTCTGCTCACTGGTTATTTTGAGTTGCTCGCTTCACCCTTGTTCCTTCTAGAACTAACTAGAGAGGACTTTTGGTCTCTTCTTTTTGGACCAACAACCTACATGCTCCTCTGTCCTTTCCCCATTTAGATCAGCTGGTCGCAGAGCTCCTGCGTGGAGCCCAGAGGAGGAGGCCCAGCTTCAGGAACTGTATCTTGCCCATAAGGATGTGGAAGGTATGAGGCCTTGAGGTGTAAAAGGTTTATGAGAAGAATGGACTGAACTCCAAAACCCCTACTTACTTTCTCACTTTTCCACCTCAGGGCAGGATGTGGTGGACACCATCTTGGCACACCTGCGTGCTGTTCCTCGAACACGTAAGCAGGTGATCCACCATCTGGTACGACTGGGACTGGCTGATAGTGTCAAGGACTTTCAAAGGTAGAGGCAGTGCTCTGGAGGGAATCAAGGTGGGGAGTTCTCTGTTCTCTCACTCTTTTCATTGGCCCCCTCTTTCATTGGCACTCTAAAACAGAAAAGGAACCCATATTGTACTATGGACAGAAGATCAGGAGCTGGAGCTCCAGCGACTTTTTGAGGAGTTCCAGGACTCAGATGGTGAGTAAGATGGAAGATCAGAGAACCTCTAAGATGAGAGTCAAGCTGTCCTTTCTTCCCTTCTCCTATTCCCAAGAAAGACGTCCTAACCCTTCTGTCCACTTACTGTACTTGTGGTGTCATTTTTGAATGACTTGATCTAGCTTCTCCCCAAAGATTTCTGATTCCTTCACTTATTCCTTTCTCCTGTTGCCCTTGGGTGTTCATACTTTCCTTCTCTATAGATGTCCTGGGTCATATCATGAAGAATATCACAGCCAAACGTTCACGGGCCCGAATAGTGGATAAACTACTGGCTCTGGGGCTGGTGGCTGACCGTCGGGAGCTCTACAAGAAACGCCGGAAGAAATCAGCCCCCTCCAACTTGGTAACAGTCTTACACTGACTATGCTGCATTAGTGACTTCCTCTGAAATGCTCTTAGAAGTAGCCTGCCCAGACCCCTCCTGCCTCAGGCTATTCTGACCAGGTCCCCTCCGTGGAGTGGTCAGGAACCAGAGCAATCCACTCAGTTCCTCATTTTACCTCTTTCCATTTCCCTACCTGTTGAATTTTAGCCCGATGGAGAGGAATCCCTGAAAGATTTTTGCCAGGAAGATCTGGGAGAAGAGGAAAACCTGCCAGAGGAAGAAAGTGAAGATGATGAAGAGAAAGAAGGCTTGGAAGCAGAACAAGCCCAGGGCAGCTTAATCCTTTCCACCGAAAGCCTTGGGCAAAGCCTGCATCAGGAAGGTGGGGGCTCAGACTGGAGACACATCTCAGGGGGGAGGGTTAGGAGTATGTGCCCTTTTGCAATTTCCGTTCTTCCCTTAGGTTTTTCTGCTCCCATCCTGTGGCTCCAGAACTGCCTGATTCGAGCAGCTGATGACCGGGAAGAGGATGGTGAGTAGAAAATGACTTTTTCAGGACTGGGGCACTAGAGCCTGCTGGAGACCTGGTTATGGGATGGAACACTAGATCATTCTTCATATCTTCACCACGTGACTGTTTACCTTATCCTAGGATGCTCCCAGGCAGTTCCATTGGTGCCACTGACAGAAGAAAATGAGGAAGCAATGGAAAATGAACAGTTTCAACAGCTGTTGCACAAGCTAGGAGTTCGACCTCCTGCCTCTGGACAGGTGAATAGTGACGGTTACAATGTTAATTGAGGCATGGTGGTGCTATTTCAGAATAGATCTCCCCCTCTTCTTGCGGTTGATAACACTGTCTTCATTTCTTGTCGTCTTCTATCGAAGTTGCTTCTGCAGCTGTACCACTAGTCTTCCTCTTTCTAGCCTTCCCTTCCCCTAAAGGAAGGAGCCGCCTGAGTTAGCTCTAAAATATGGTTTTGGGCTGGGCATGGTGGTGCATGCTTGTAAATGGCAGCCTAGGAAGCTGCGGCTGGAACTGGGGATCGTGGTTCAAGTCCCACTCGGGGCAACATAGCAAGACCTAGTTCCAAAAAAATAGCTGGGCATGGTGGTGCCCGCCTGTAATTCCAGCTACCTGGGATGCTGAGGCTGGGGATCGCTTGAGTCCGTAGTATCCTGGGCAACGTAAGCCTGCAGTTCCATGGGCAAAATAGTGAGACCTAGTGTAAATAAATAAACAATAAAATAAACAAACAAACAATAAAATAAAGTATGGTTTTGTCCCTGTCCAGAGCACTTAATGGTTTCCCACTGTTTGTAGAACAGGATCCAGAACCTCTTGAGTTGTGGGCCAACTTTTGTGGCTTCATAGCCATTCCACCCATACACCTGTAGACTGGTTTTCATCCTCCAAGTAGTTGATCATGCCAGTTCCTCTACCGGAAGGCTTCAACCACACACACAAGGTGACACATCACCCTTCTTCCTGAGACTTCAGAAGTAGATTTTCACCTCCTGAGAGAAGCTCAGTCCTTATCATTCTTTCAACCCTTGAAGTGAAAGTGATCACAGGCATTTGTTCATTCCCTGGATATGGTTCCTTCTCCCATTAGGTTGTGATTCCTCAAGAATAGGGATCATGTTTGATCCACCTTTAGATGTTCAGAAGTCATTTTTTTAATTTTATTCACAACTCTGTTTACTAAGAATCACCTGCTAATGTAGCAGGCATTGTTCTACCTATTGGGTTTATAATGGATAAGTGAAAACTGAGTAGAAATCACATCCCATGTGGATCTCCACCAATGTAGGATTTTGGTTTTTTGAGACCAAGGTTTTGCTATGTTTGCTGGGGTGGTCCTAATTCCATGGACTCAAGTGATCCCTAGCCTCAGCCTCCCAGGTAGCTGGGATTACAGGTGTGCACCACCATGCCCTGCTATTTTTTCTTGAGACTAGGTCTCACTATGTTGCCCAGGGTAGTTTCAAACCTGTGAATTCAAGCAATCCCTAGCCTAGCCTCCCAGCGCTGGGATTACAGGTACATGCCACCAGGCCTGGCTCAGTGTAGGATCTTATTTTTTCAAAGAATAATATTGAAATCTGATGAAGCAGAGGCTGGTCCTTTCCATTGCTCTCATTTTCAACTTCTTTGCCCCAACAGGAAACCTTCTGGCGAATTCCAGCCAAGCTGAGTCCCACCCAACTTCGGAGGGTAGCAGCTTCTTTGAGTCAAGTGGAGGAGGGGGAAAAGCTTCAGCCAGAGCTAGAACTTGGAGAACAAGGCCCTTCGGAGGAGCACCGAGCACAAGCCCTTAGGGCCCTCATGTTAGCTCGAAAAAAGAAAGCAGGCCTGGTGGCCCCAGGGGGTAATAGTTGCACCACTTACCTATTGAGTACTTGCTGTGAACCAGCCCTGGTGATCTAGTGGGCTGATCGGGTATTTTGAGAATAGGAGAACCCAGTTCCATCATTTTATCCCTTTTCCAGTCAGCCCAGAGGAAGAGACTGCGAACGGGGAAGATCAGCTGAAAGCAGCACCCAGGAAGCGACAGCTGCTGGACAGTGACGAAGAGCAGGAGGAAGAGGAGGGCAGGAGCAAAGGTAAGGACTCCCCTTGTGAGACCTGTTTCTGACCCCTAACACTCTTCAGTCCTGAGAAGAAACACTACACCCTCTTCCACCTTAACATATTTAGGTATTTTCTCTCTTCTCACCCCATCCTACTTGTAGCACTAGAGTTGGGAGCTCCTGGAATCCAAAAAAAGAAACGGTTTCAGATTGAAGATGAAGATGAAGATGACTGAAGAACCAGAGGCCTGGGAGCAGTGTCAGAGCCGTATCTAGATGATGGATTTAAATCAGCTTTGGGAGGATGATGCGTGACCCAGACACCCCCTCACAAAAGCAGTCAGTCCTGGACTTCCCCAGGGACTTATGACCCAGGAAGTATAGTAACAGTGGTGGACTCCTCTGTAGTCTCTTCTTCCCTCAGTCTTATCAGTTTGCCTCAGCAGCTCTCTGAAGACTTACTCTGCTTTTGGGAACTATTTCCTTGGGCTATTAACTCTCCTTAGCAAGTAAGTGAGATGCAGAAATCTGTTCCTTTTGCCCTCGGCTGGAGATGGGCATTGGTTCCAGATGGGAGGACTTTATGACAGCATGGGAGAGGGTCTGCACCATTTTTAAAAAGCACCAGATGCACCTACCCTCCCTTCCTGTCTATGATCACCCCTAATACACCCCTAAGTTGACCCCAATTGCTGCAGTTGAGATAGGGCTTGCCAGTCTAAGTATCCCCACTTGCTGTGTTCTTGGAAGAACTCCTTAACTGTTTACTATTAACCTTTCCTTTTTTACTTTCCTTACTGAAGACACAGAAAAATGTTTCATCTCAAGATCCTTTAAGATCACTCTTTAGGGTGATAGACTGTAACAAGAAAAAGCAGGGGCCGCAACAGGAGAAAAAGTCTGTCGGTATGGGGGCAGAAGGGAGGATAAAGTGTGGGGCTGAGGAAACTGATTTTCTCTCCCTTTAATTCTACCATTCTGCTCCCATTTGCTGTGTATTTAATAAGTATCCCTTTTCTGTCCCTCCTGTCTCTGGTGAATTGTTTGCCCCCTCAATACCAGCCGCTGTCATTTTCTGTGACACTGCCCACCACATTGACACATTAAGTCTCCCCTGTCATCCCAAAGCAATAGATTGGGAAATTCAACACAAAGACATTTTCATATTGAGGACAACGATGCCAAATGATGACTGGAGTTGGATGGTGATCTCAAGTCAGAAATGGGAAAGTCTGACTGGATCCCCAAACTTGAACTGTACAGATTCAATAAAGTCTTGATGTTCCCTGTGGATTCTGGGTCCATGAATTTCAGAGAATGTGTTACATGCTTTTATATCCAAGTTCGCCCAGTTTTAGGATTTTGTTCCAGAAGCTCCTCAAAGACTTTCCTCTTATTCTAGAAACTTTCCCCCCCTGATTTCTCTTTACTTTTAAGGGGTCCCTCCATGGATTGAGATGTGTAAAATAGAAAGAACCTTGAGTTTCTATTAGCCTGTTCGCTTTGGCGGTCTCCCAGAGATGGGTTATAACACCAGAGAGAAACTTTTCATGGCACAATGATACAGGTTTTTGTACCAGTTTTGGGAGACCTATGCTATCTTTTCCCATTTTCCAGACTGCAATTTTTCATCTAGTCCCACATTAGAAATGAAGCCCAATTCCTGTAGCTTTCATATAGGCTTGGAAGTGCTATGGCAATAATTGGGCATAGTGGTGCATGCCTGTAGGTGGCAGCCTAGGAAGCCAGGGCCAGGGATCATGGTTTGAGTCCTGCCAGGGGCACGATGTAAGATCGAGTCCCCAAAAAAACAGCTGGGTGTGGTGGTGTGTGCCTGTAATCCCAACTATCTGGGAAGCTGAGGCTGGGAATTGCTTGAGTCTGTGGTACCCTGGGCAACGTTAGCCTGTGGTTCCATGGGCAAAAATAGCGAGACCTAGTCTCAAAAAAAAAAAAAGTACTATGGCAATAATGAAAATGTATAATTGGGTACTGCACTGGGATTAACAAGGTAAAAACTGAAAAATGACTCTGGTTCAGTCTGACCAGACCAAATAATTTCTTTTTTTCCCATTTCTCTACCTGATAAGTCCATTGAATAAGAATCATTTTGGAATTTCTACTCAGAAGTAATTTGCATCCCTGACTTTTATGTCCCTGCTTCCCCAAGGCTTTTTCTGGTCAAAGTTTAGATCTGCAAAAATCCTTAAGGTGACAGCGTAAGGGGCAGGAAAGGCATTAGTCATAAAAGGAGGCCTGTTTGTCAGTATGAGCCAAAGGTGAAGAGGACAAAGTCTGAGCCATGAAGAACTGGATAAATATTTGTGAATCTTTGCTTCTTTACTGTTTTCAGAAGATAAACAGTGTCTAGGATAAAAGAAAGTGAGATAAAGCAGTTATTCAGCTTTGGAAGCATCCAGCAAAGGACGTGTTGGGACCGTCTCATTCCTCTGACTTGTTTCTGAAACAGGTAAGGGTTATCCACAGCCTAGGAGGTTGAGAACAAAGCTATAACTAGCATAATAGAAGTTCCCAAGTGCTAAAACACTAGCTCTGATAGGCTTTTGTGTGTCTTTGTCCCAAGCCTCTCCCCACTTCACAGTCTTGAGCACTGGTTCTTTCCAACAGGCCCTTTCCTGCCAGCCCATCATGATCCAGGCTATGCTGCTCCTATGCTGTGTCTTGCTATCTTCAGTGACTGCCTTTCCAAGAAATGCACAGAATAGAGCCCTGAACTTCCAGCCATCTTCCACAGAAACTGGGCATCCTCCAAACATGCTCTCCAACCAGATCCCTCATCCAGATGCCAAGAGCTTCCAGGATCTTCTGCACACCACCCCCTCTCTCATCCCTCTGCCCAAGTTCCACTTAGCTCTGGAGCTAGCCCTGGAAGCCCGTAATCTGCAACGTGAGCTTATTAAAATGGAAGAAAAGGACAACATGGAAACCCTCATCCATGAGCTTAAAAAGCACAATAAGGAGGAAGGGGTTGACAACACTAAGGTTATTCTGAGAGACCTGGGGATATCTACAGGGGTGCTTAGGCGGGTCGAGCGCTCAGTTGAGCATCTTCCTGAGGCATGCAAGAGTGATAAGGGTTGGGTAATCTATGAGACAGCAATGCTGATAATTGAGTATGTTGAGAAGCTACCACCCAGTGAGTTGTTAACAGAGTTCAAGACTTCTGCCATCAGTGCCACCCAGCAGTGCACAGATGAGTCTTGGAACCATTTGGAAAAGGTAGGCAAACAACTGATAGACAACCCTGAAATTCAGAACTATTCAATGCCTTTGGAAGATCAGCTGTACTTTGCCAAGCGTTTCATAGTCCTTTTTACTCGTATTATACTGTATACCATACGGAGATCCTGGTATATGTATTTCGGTTAGAGAGGTATATATTTCCTTTCTCAGTGTCTGCTAGGACTGTGTATCAGGGCTGGGCACAACAAATAGTCAGGGACAGCTTGGGGCAGGTATTTGCTATTCTTTTGATGCTGATACAAAAGACATGTGCTTCAATTTAACTTTTCCTTCTCTTAATAGACACTAGTATCTATTTCTCCTCCCAATTTCTCTTTTAGTTATCAAATACTGTGACTTTATGATCAGACTAGATATGATTAGATATCAAATACTATGAATTTATGATTGGACATGAAGGATATTATAGTCTTTCTGTATCCATTTACCTTTTACATTTTAATTCCCCAATTAGGTCCTGTGGCTAGGGGATGTTAATTTTTAAACAGAAAATAAAAATTTGCCTTTTTACCAGAATTACAGTTATATCATCTCTTTTTGCTGGTTCTTCTGGCTCTGTGTGTGAGGTGGAGTGTGGCAAGGACATGTAGGAAATGCCCATGTCTTTTGAGGCTAAGTGTGTGACAAGGGGACAAGGTTTGAGCTATCAATACAAATGGACATTTGTGCATTCAGAGACACTTTCAGATTGGTCATCTCAGAAAGTAACCATCTCCCTTCCTCACGGGACAGAGAATTGGGCCAAGCCACTCTAGATGGACCAGAGCAATTTAACTTTTCACTGACTGAATTGCGTGGTAATTTGAGTCACCAACTTAGAAGTAGAGGAATTCCCAAGCTTAAAAGGACAAAGCCTGAGACTTGTTGGGTGAAATGTCCTCCAACTGAGCCCTTGGGTTCCTTTAGACTAAAACCCAAGGGAAGCGTAATTAAAAATCGAATAACTGAAAATAAGCACCAATCCCCTTGATGTACTTTCCATATATGAAACAGAAGATTCAACTATGATTATGTCAGCCTGTGATTATCCTTGCTGGTGAAGAGAAACTTACCTCGAAAGTTTTTCCCTTTCATGTTAAAATCATGTGATTCCTTGAACCACATATGCTTGCTTTATTCTATTAGACTCCAGGTATGACAATAAGTTTAGATTTCCCAAACAGAGATCAAATGGCCCTGGGAATAAGAATGTTGTATGGTCCTGCAGGTCTTTCATAGACATGATAACACACAAGAATCAGATGATATACAACCAATTCAGATGGTTGGGATGAGGATGATGCTCTGCCTAAGACCTGGGATGTATTAAAATAGAATCAGCCGGGCATGGTGGTGCATACCTATAGTCCAAGCGCTGGGGGGCAAGATGCCTGGGATCGCTTGAGTTTGCGGGTTTGAGACTAGCCTGGGCAACATAGCAAGACCTGGTCTTGAAAAAAGCAGCCAGGTGCAGTGGCGCACACCTGTAATCCCAGCTACCTAGGAGGCTGAGGCTGGGGATCACTTGAGTCCATGGGATTGGGACTACCCTGGGCAACATAGCAAGATCTAGTCTCAAAAAAATAATAAAATAAAATAAAATAGAATCAGTTACAATCCTATGACCTCTACAATTTATGACCTCTACAATTTCTTTCTTTCTTTCTTTCTTTCTTTTTTTTTTTTGAGACTAGGTCTCACTATTTTTGCCTGTGGAACTGCAGGCTCACATTGCCCGGGGTACCACAGACTCAAGCAATCCCCAGCCTCAGCTTCCCAGGTAGCTGGGATTACAGGCGCACGCCACCACGCCCAGCTATTTTTTCTGAACTAACTAGGTCTTGCTACATTGCCCCGAGCTGGACTCAAACCGTGATCCCTGGTCCCAGCCGCAGCTTCCTAGGCTGCCGCTTACAAGCCTGTGCCACCATGCCCGGCCTCTCTACAATTTCTGGACCACTGCTGTCTAGCATGGTTTTTGGAGATAATGGATGTTCTATATCTGCTCTGTCTAGTATTGTGAATACTAACTCCAAGTGCCTGCTTGGGGATGGTACATTTGAGAATTTTTCTCTTTTCCATACAGGTTTTAAATTATTCATAATTTTTGTTCTTGGTATTGCAGAGTAGTATTTCTAGGTGTTATGGACTGAACTGTCCCTGCCCCCCCAACCTCCACCCTTACCACATTCATACATTGAAGCCTTAACCCTCAAGCTAGGTTATTTTTGGAAATGGAGTCTTTTCATGGAGAATTAAATGAGCTCATAAGAGTAGGCCCCTAATCCAAGTTGTCTTGTAAGAAATGGAAGAGACAGCAGGAGAGTAAGCATAGAGAAAAGGCCTGTGAGGGCACAGTGAGAAGGTAGTCACCTACATGCCAAGCAGAGAGATCTCAGGAGAAACTAAACCTGCCAAAGCCTTGATCCTATACTTCTGGCCTCCAGACCATGAGAAATAAACTTCTGTTCCCAACTCACCCAGTTCCTGGTATTTTGTCACAGTGGCACTGGCACACTAGTACATTAAGTATGGGTCTTTTTTCATCTATTTTCTGGTATCCTGTGAGGCCACGCAATCTGAATTTTGTTCTTCATTCTAAAAATATCACTAAAACCATAATGTTCTCACTTCTTTTTTTTTAAGTTTTTTTTTAAAATTATGGTCAAAGAAACATATAGCATAAACATTTACATCTCTTGACCAGCAGGCAGCCTTATGAGGGCTGCCTGCACATCCAGGTCCCTAGCCGTTGGAGCTCCCTTGCCAGCGGGGAGCAAAGTGGGTGAAGGAGCCTAGGTAAGCCTCCTAAGCTGGGTGAGCCTGGGAGGGGGGACAGGGTGGGGGTTTTGGTGACCCCATCCACCAGCGGATGGCTGCTGCACAGAGCAGCCATCTGCAGCCTGGATCGGTGGAGCCATGTTGTTCCCTGCTCCTAGCCCAAGGGGAGCATGGAAAGGCCCAGGTTCAGCCATCTGGGCCTCATTCTGGTGCAGGGAGATGGGAGGTACTGTGGCAGGGGTGGGGGGGGAAGGGAGAGGCCCTTCCATTTCGCTCTCACTCCAGCTAAACTTCAAGAGGAGCAAGAACATGCACAACACAAACCCCATCATAGAATGGGTGAGGGATCATGCAAAAATTCAGCCCATACGCCTGAGTTGGACACAGTGGATGGACAACCAAGAGAACCAGTGCATGCAAGACAAGAGAAACAAGTGTAGAAACACAATGTCAAGAAGCGCACCCATGTGCTCACCAGGCCAGGAAGACCCAAGACTTCATTTCGGAGATGCCTTCTAGGAGAGCAAGGCCCCCTCCCCACACTATGGGAGAGGAGAGGAAGACCAAAGATGGGGTAACTGGCCCCACACCAAAACTGCAAATTGAGGCAGAGGAGATGATATACAAAGGCCATTCACAGACGCCTGTATCCACAGAGAAACTTCTTCACCAACACTGGCTGGGGGCGAGACCCCCTAATTCTGACACCAGAGCCATAAGGTAAAGCAGCAAAACAGCAGAGATGGGATTAGAGAAAACGGCCTGCAGCAAGAAAACATGGACAGATCACAAATGAATACAGACTGGCCACCCAACACAAACTTAAGACTGAAAACCTATCAGCAAGGTTCGCCTGGTTCCAGCAACACAGTCCCTCACCCAATGAAAGAATGCTGCCACAGGAAAGAGACTAATGGGCTCAACACAGACTAATGAACAACAAAGAGTGGGCTTTGAGAGAATGGAAGGGGCACCAGAGGGGGTGGGGGAGGTATCCCAAAAACCACTTACTGAGATTGTGATCTAAAGAATAAAATAGAGCCGGACATGGTAGCTCGTGCCTGTAAGCTTCAGCCTATGAAGCGGCTGGGGCCAGGGATTGTGGTTCGAGTCCCACTCGGGGCAACACAGCGAGATTTAGTCCCAAAAAATAGCTGGGTGTGGTGGCGCATGCCTGTAATCCCAGCTACCTGGGAAGCTGAGGCTGGGGATTGCTTGAGTC
>PVHY01023048.1:0-21539 GCA_004024945.1 Uropsilus gracilis | reverse complement strand
CAGGAAGTGAAGCTATGCAAACAATGTTAAGAATTCTTCCAGGTAGCGTGAAGAATATATACTTTCTTTTAAGAGACATTTGAGGGATGCCAAAAAAAAAAAAAAAAAGACATTTGAGACAAAACCTCAAAGTGGAAGACATGATGGGCATGAACAAGCACCCCGTTGTCATTTTGGGTTACTCTACTGCACATTTCTACATTTTTGAAGGAAATTGTCCTTAATATCAACACAAGAGCTAAGAGGAGGATCTGATATGATGGCAATGTTTGAGATCAGGCAGGACAGTGGAAAGGAGGTAGAGGATGAGGAGAACTTGGTTCTTTGAGCCCAGAGAAAAGTGTTTAAAGTGTCATCTGAACAGCTGATTTTGGAGTGGTCCAAAGTTTCAGTTTTCTAGTAGGAAAAGAAAAGCGCCAGAGTGGTAGTTTAAGCAACTAACATCCTAGCACAAGATCGGTCACTGGGAAACTATATGCCTCTTTCCTGTTTGTAAGATAGATGAGGATGGGTTTTAAGACTTCCATTACCTTTGTTTTTGAGCATAAACCAAATGATTCTGTGGTAGATAGAGCTACAGAATTTTCAGATATTTTTATGTCATGAATTTATATTTTTCTAACAAAAATGGGTATATTTTAGTAAAATGTCTACTTTTTCAAGACAAAATAAAAAGTACCACCATTTACTCAGAGATTCAAATTGCATATTTAATATTTATATTTTCATACTTCCTCATTTTATATAAGAGCATGGATAGTCAAGTCCAAATGACCCTAAGCTTAATGGAAAATTCTATGCGAAAAACCTCACAAAGCTGTGGGTGCTAGTGAGAATTTAGTCAAAAGAAGTGATCCCATATGTATTGATCAGATGAATAACATACATATTTGTATCTATTTAGCCACAAATACTGATTTATGAGTGTTAACCTAAAATAAAGCCAACATCCATTTTTAAAAACTTGGTCTTGTTACTTTAAATAATATTCTATTTTTGATATTTTGGGTACCTTTTTGTTATGTATAGAAATTAATACATAGAAATTTTTCTGGAAGTGAAGTTTGCTTTACTGAAAAATCAAAGTGTAATGAATTGTACTTTTAATACATACCTTTTCAGTAACTAAGAGAATTTACTTGGAAATATATTAATTGTATAGAATTCAAGGTACTCCTAGGAGCAACAGATATATTTTGCTGGCATTTTCTCCCTCAACCTTAGACCTCTACAAAGTAGACTTCTGATTTTTAGGGGCTTTGTTTATGTTGCACTTGGATTCCACATATCTTCCTTGAATTTTATCATTCAAGGAATGATACTCCAGCATCTTCTTGCTGAATATCCACCAAGAGCCATTCATTGGGGTTGGAGGACGTGTCTGTGTCTTTTACTGGGACCTGCTTTTGCTGCATTTGTGGAGCACACAGGTACTGTAGGGAGTGAGGTTCTGTTGTGAAGAGATGTATCCTTCTCTCCTAGGGGTGTGTTAACTTTGGCGAACTAGGGAAAAAAAGTCACTGTTATTTGTGTCTCAACAGAAATCTGGATAAACATGTTTTTAATTTAGTATGAGTTTACTTGACACAGTAAGATTCAAGACGAGTGAATCTACAGAGAGTTAGACGGTGTTACCATTACGATGACGTTATGATGATACAGTCTTGTCTCTACCTCTGACAACATGATTGTCAGACTTAACTCTTGGAGCAGAAGGTTTCTCACATCCCCATAGAGACCCTCGAACCAGTTCAGATCTGTGAGATATACTTGAAGTTCAATTTGAAATTTAAAAAAGAAAACCTGATGTTGGGAATTTTAAAGGGGGTAAAGCACAAGGAAGAGAAAGGAGAGAGAATTTTTTGACACCGTGCTCCATGAAAGGTCAAAGAAGTCATGGGATTATTTGTCTGAGACATTAGCCTAGGGACAGGGGTCAGGCTGAGAAAGAAGACATCTTTGAAAGGAATCAGTTGAGGTGGAGGAAGAAGTGAGTGGGAGATACGATGCTTTGGAGTTGGGACTCAGATGAAAGGACTCGATAAATGTTTGGCTTGAAATTTCCAAAGCATCGATGATACACAGTATTCTATCTATTACTGAAGATTTGAAAGTTGATAATACTCAATTGGAGAGAGAGAGGGTATGGAAAGAACTCTCACAGCTAATTTACTGCTTTCCTTTGGAATTCTTTTTCATTTTTCATTGATAATGACTTTCTACATATGATGGAAAATGAGAAATAAAATATCTTCTATACAGTTTTCCAGGCAGAAATCATATAAATCAATTGATCAGAGCTTTCCAAAGCCTAGATTTTTTGACCCCTTTCACATGTTTAAGTATTTTATAAATGAAAAATGTCTGGAGCTAGGAGAATTATTGTTTTGTACAAGCCAAGCTGTGAACTGCTTCTGCTTGACTTCGGTATTGTCAGTCAGTTAGAATCAATTTCTGGAAGACATTTAGACTCTCAGAAATATATTTCTCTTTAGGTTTTTGGTATTAATAGAATAAAACAGTAGAAATATGCAGCAACCTACATTAAATTGTATGTGATTAAGTAAATGAATTCACTAATACCATTCTCCAATTATTAAGTAAATTGCTTAAATAATTTATCTTCAGATGTAAGTCAGAAAGAAGCATTTGTGCTTTCTTATTAGAATAGAAATAGTTCTGTTGTTAATATAATGGTGCCAAGGGTTTTTTTCCTTTTGCATTTAAAAACAATTTTGCAGATTTGCTTAGTTCATTAATTGGTTTCCAAATAGGGCTTTTGAGTGAGGGACTAAAAAAGCAGAAAGACATTATTGTTAATGAATGGATGAGAAAGGGAAGAACTCCAAGTATAAATTGTAATGTGAGCTATCTGGATTTATCAAGTAAGAACATTTATTATTTTACAAGTAGAATCTTTATTTTCTCGATAATGACTAGATACACAGAGGCAATAATACTATCTGAAGTAAATAAGGCCACCTATATCATTCTAGAATATGCTCAGTACCAAAGCATTTTCCTGTGTTTTGGCTAGAGGAAAGGAAAATTGCTATTTTGTATCAAGTAGCCGGAAGACAAGTAAGGGTTTTTTTTGAATTAGTTTTTAAACTCTATATCCAAAATAGTTGGTAAATATGTTTTTAAAATGAAGCTTGTATGTGGATAACTTATTTCTTTTTTTTTTTTCATTAAGAAACAATGAACAATCACATGTATCTCCAAGCTAATTCAAATGCCATAATTTTTGCATTTTCCTCCATTTTTTGCACAGGTATACATGAATTAATTAGAATTTTATGAGCATGGCCCACAGTTCCATATAGATTTATTATAATTAATTGTGATCCTTTTTGGTTTAAGCTTCTGCAGAGAAACCAGAGAAGCTTGTGCAACAGGAAAAGGCTGTACTACTTTTATACCTTCTTTTTCAAGATATAAAGGCCTTCCTTTAAGAGCGACAGCTGCAAAGCGCCACTTGGGATCCAGTCAAGAGAGAATGATGCGCTTCCCCTTCTTAAAGAGACTCTGTGGTGAGACTGTTACCGTGCCTGCTAGTTTGTCTTTTCAGCCATATATAAAACTCCTAGTTACTGCCTTCACTTCCTGAGATCTCAGGCACACCTAGTAGTGTGCCTCCAGAGTTCAGCTCTTTGCAAAGGCCGTCATCTGGCTTTCTGTTGGCAAGTAGAGCCTTCTCGACTTGACCTCTTCTCAGCACATAGCCATCTCCTTGAAGTCCCTCTTTTCCTTTGGCATCCATAAACATAGTTTGTGAATATCTCTCTCTTCCTCAGGGTCTCATTCTCATTTAGGTTCATTTCTCTGTCATCTGTACTTGCTGCCTTGCTGAAGACAGCAGTGTTGGCCAGCATCTGTGGATTGTTAGGAGAAATGCAGAATTCAGGCCTCTCCTGAGCCCCCCCGAGTGGGAATCTGAATTCGGTTTGAGAAGTACATTGAAAATGATGGTTCCACCTGTCGTCTGTCTTTTCTTTCTTTCTTTTTTTTTTGTCTCTTTTCCTGACAATCACATCTGCCCCAGACGCTTGACTTTCAGATCCTTACGCCTTTCCAAGGAGCTCCGCTAGATGTAGCTCAGAGCGTCAGCCATTCATTTCCATTTGCTTAACTACTTGCATGTCCCATAGGCACCAGGAACTAAGTATGTCTAATGTTAACGAGTTTTCATTTACTTTTCTATCTGCCCAAGCAGCCAAGCCAGAAAATCCATTATTCTTGACTCCGCCTTCTCCCAACAGTGTTGAAATAGACAAACTTCAGCTACAGAGAATATCCTGGGAAAATTTGAAACTGAATGTTCTGATCTTATTCTAAGTCAGTCCTCCCCCACTCCCCCCCCCCCAAAACAAACAAACAAAAAAAACCAAAAAAACGGGGGAAAATATCTATCCAGGTCAGCTGTCAGATTTGGTTTGCTTGTGGCTTCCTGAGAGAATGAGAGAATATAAAGTGCTTTCCGTTGGAAAACACATGTACCTTTGGCATAGTCCAGCTCTTTCTGTTTGTTTTTAATAGTTTGAAATTAGAGTAGAGGAAAATTGAATTCTAAACAAGTCAGTTAAGAGTGGAAGGGGAGATCCTTTCCTAAGGCAGAAGATGGCAAAAATATATACATTCTAGTCAGCTTCTGACTGTAATTAGAAGGAAACTTCTGTAATTCTTCAGGAAGTTCACCAGATGTTGTTACTTCTTTATATTTAAAGCTGTATTTATAGCTGTATGCTTTGTGGTATATTTTCTTACTTGGCATTGCAGTTGCCCTCTGATTGACATCTAGAGTTGACTAATCTTTTTATAATTCATTGACATTACCTTTGCGGGGTCTGAACTGCTAGAGCCTGGAAATACCCAGTATCACCGGCTCCTCACTGAGAGAATCCTGACTAGGTTGGGGGTGGACCCACTCAGAAGAGCAGCTTGCTCTGCAGCTATCTCTCTACTGCTCTCTCCCTATGGCTCTGGAGTGAGAATAACCCCTTTGGGAGTTTCTTCCTCTCTGGACAAGTAGAGACTGCTCATCCCCTGGTTAACCCTCAGGAAGCTGCTGACTCCATCTCCCACTGGCTCCCAGGAGTGAGGCTCTGTGAGTGAGTGGTACCTCCTGTCAGTATTCTATAGCAGCTTGTTCTTTAGTATGGAAACAGTGTCAGAAAATGATGGAAGCTTCTAGAAGTCTTTTGTATCCTCGTCATTCACCTGTATAGTGTACACACAGGCGTTTGCTCCCTGGGTTGAGTAACTACCATCTGTGACATGATTTTATGTGGGAAAAATTGTGTTGAGCACTCCAAACCTCCAATTTACTGAGCAACATTTGCAATATGGCTTGTGTGTCTAAGTGGATGCCTGTCAGTCTGTGTGGACTGAGCTAAATCAGGAATGAAGAGTTTTGAAATGAAAAAATGAATCTGATTCCGAACTATGGCTGGGACTGTGCACAAGAGTAGATTTAGAAAAGTAAAACCCAGATCTGACAGAATTCAAAAAAAAAAAAAAAGGAAAAAAAACCCCACCATCTAGCAATTTGATGTAATTCAGCTATTTCCTCATCCACCCACTCAACTGAAGCCAAAATGGTTTATATTCTCTTTTATCTAATGCTCCAAGAGGTCCTCAGATGGTAAATCAGGCCACCACTAAATCACAATGCATCCCCAGAAATGTGCCTGAACCTCATAAGGAGATAATCAATTCCATGTCTTTCATATTGTCATACAGAAATTTCCATACAAAATAACAGAGAAAATGTCTCAGTTTGGCATGACTTTACATCCCTTGAACCAGTGTTAACTACTGAGCCTTTATTTTTTTGTCATTATATAGAACAAATAGCTTGAGCAAAACATTTACAGGGGGGTCCATCTGGGAGTTTTTGATCACTTGCCAATGTCAGGCAGCCAATCAAATCTGGTAGAAGAGATTAGAATTACCATACAATTTTACAGAAGGAGCAGCCATTTTCTCTAATTTTCCTAAGAGGATTGAGTATGAAAAGCAGATTAAATAAATGCAATTCCAGAGAGCCTAGACAAAGGAGAACCAAAGAGAATATCATTTGGGAGATTGAGGGGGCTGCAGGGTGGTCTAGAATCATAGGACTGGGGTCACATACTTGGGAACAAGCCTAGGGTCTGCCTATAACCTAGTGACTGATCAGCTTTGGTGAAGACACTGAATTTGTCTAGAACTCAGTTTCTTTTTCTGTAAAATGAAGGCAGTAATAGTCAATGCTATTTGTTGCTACGGCTGCTGTGGTCAAAATTAGGTCTGGAATAAAACTGATGAAAACATGTGTTACAAAACATTATTGTAGTTCCTTTGAATGTTGATGAAACAATAAAATGACAGTGCATTCTACATTTGCTTTTGAGACATGCTAG
Organism: Uropsilus gracilis; assembly: GCA_004024945.1. Taxonomy (NCBI): domain Eukaryota; kingdom Metazoa; phylum Chordata; class Mammalia; order Eulipotyphla; family Talpidae; genus Uropsilus; species Uropsilus gracilis. The sequence goes on along the minus strand of PVHY01023048.1, from coordinate 15,135 downwards.
AAAAGTCTTTTTTTTTTTGGAAAAGGAGACATTTTGTTTTTTAAAACACATACTTTAAAGAATATTATTCCCTGCATAGCACCTTTGAAATTCTTCTCACACATGCACAAAAAGGAAGATAATTTTAATAATATCTCGCTTATCAGTGCTTTTGAGAGAATTTCATATGCTGTTTTATTCTGTATCCTGCCTGTTATCTTAAGTTTCTGGAAAACTTTAGATGGAAAGAAATTGATTTATAGCTATCACATAACATATAAAGTGGTGCCATCTTCCAAGTTTATTCTACTTCAGAAATATGGGTCCTAATTTCTCCTAGGATTCTAGAGAGTGTCATTTCTGAAATGAGGAATATTGGGGTTGGGAAATAAATGGAAGGGCATATGGACATATAAATTTGAGACACCAACTTGACATCTGAGTGTGGATCCCATATTGCTAGTTAAATGTGTGAATCTAGATTTGGGTGTGAGATTGAGACTAGAGGTATAAATTTAGGGATGTTTAGTATGTGCATTATGTCTCAAACCATAGACTTGATATGATCAACTATGAAATAAACATCACTAAGTAGAGCAGAAGTTGGAGTAAAGGGGTTACTTGATAATATGATATCTGCTACTTGGACTGATTTTCTTCCTTGGCAAAAATAGACTCCTGTTAAAGTATTATCCAAAGAGATAATCCAAAGATGCTCTATGTAGAGATGTGAACTTGAAGAATTATTTCATTTGTGTTTCCATGAATGGCAGAGGGAGGCAGTGTGACTTGAGCCCACCCTGCCATACAGAATAGACTGGTGGCACTTATCTGAGATGCAGGACCCTGCTGAAGAGGTGATTCCCTTGAAGTGGCATCCACCAGAGGGACAGCAGTGCCCAGCTGTAACTTGAAAAGAGGGTTGGGGGACAAAGGTTTAAGTGGTGGGAGGGGTCAAGAGAGAATTGAATGGCTGCTGCTCTTTGAGAGCTTCCTGAGAGGAGCGTATGGGATGTACCCAAGGACTGTGGCAGTGCCTTGGAAGAGGCAGCAGGGGATGTGAAGGAAGCTTTGCAGAGATCTGAGTACTCACCTCTATCTCTACCATGCATATTTTCTCCCAACCCCAAGGATTTCAGTTCACCTCTTGCTCATCTCCATTTCTGTGAGATCAGTGATTTCAACGATAGCCTGCAGCCAGGAACAATGAAGGTGATTTAGCATTTGCTTTTGGAAGTCTTAGAAATTTCCCAGAAATCTCCAGGTGCAGAGAAAGGCATAAGCAGAGTGGCTATGTGTCTCCCCATCTCCATCTCAACCAGAGCCCTCTCTCTTTTTTTCTGTTTCACAGCAGAACTTCCATGAACTCTCATTTGTAGGAAAAGAAAGAAGACAGTTCTACAGCTTAACATTTGTTTAAATCCTGCTGAACTGCAGAAAGGAGAAAGTGGTGTTGAATATATAAAATATGCAGATGTGATTTGTTTGAGAAACACAAGGATGTACTGTTTGACTGATCATCTAAACTAATTAATCTCTGAACTAGAAGGCAGAGAGAGGAAGAGGAACAAAACTGTCATACAACTGCAATTAGTAGTGGGGTTATTTTATTGGCCTAATTCACCGACTCTCCTATTTAATTAAATAATCTTCAAACACACTATATGCATCTTGCCAATGACGTCAACAGTGACCTTTTAATGTATTATTTTTTAAATCCTATGTATCATGAATCCAGTACAATCTGGGAAAAGAGGCATTATTTTATTCCTCTGCTGTGTTTCCAGGACTTGGCTAAACAATGGACTGGGCATCATTTCTCTGTTCACAAAACAGAAGGAAAATATGAAAAGTTAAATGAATATATTAGATGCCTTTCTTCTTCAAAAATTATTCACAGTCAAAACAGAGATGGGGTAAACTGCTAACAGATGAGATAGTTGAACTAAGAGAATTCAACTTTTGGACTCTTAAATCATGAGATGGTGTGGAGTGTTATCCCATTCCCAGCGGGTCTTTGCATCTTTTAATTCTGTTCCACTTAAAATACAGTTCGTGTTCAATTATCTTTTCCACAATCTTCAAGCATGGCCTGTACCTCTCTGCCAGGCACACACATTGATCTTATAATGTGATTGTGTTCTGCCTCTTAAGTGTCTTCTCAATCCATTTGAATGCTTCAAAAGACGGGGTTCATGTTTTCTTTTCTTCTTGAAGTGGCAGATACTAGATGTTAGGGAAAACACTGTCATCGGGACTTCTGGCAGAAACCACAAAAATCCACGTCTGGGTGAAACACTGGTTAGCATTCCTGGCATCGAGGGAGATCACACATGTGGGACTGCTTACACACCTAATTATGTGTTAGGTGATTGGGGGAGGGCTTAAGAAGGGAGGCTTGACTCTGAGTTGGGGGTAATTCTTTGATTGGATACCACCTTACATTTTATCTAGAAGGAGGAAAGACCAGACTGAAACTATAGCTATAATTGGTAAAGATGTAGCAGTAATTCCTATGAGTGAGGATAAGGGAATTAGGGTGGTCATTTTTATTTTTTTTGACAGTGTTTGTGTTTTCATGTTTGGACGTCATTTATGGAGTGGGCTTAGTTGTCATGTTGCCAGAGTGGCCTTGCTTACAGTTGGAATTCCTTTCCACTCAACAGGATTATGCAGGGCCCACCTGTGTACACCACCAGGCAGCTCTATTACCAGGGACTGCTTTGCTCTTTCTTGCCATTTAATTGAACTGACTTTCAGCAGCATTACATCTCTATCAAAGATCCCTGTGTGATACTCTGGGTGGGTGGGAGACATCCTCAGAGACAGGACCTCTGAGCTTTAATCTGTGATCTCCTTTTTCTTACATACACTGAAGATCTTACATAATTTCTTTCCAAAGCTGTCTTTTGATCTATGGAGGGGGTTGCATCAAACTTCAAGGGAATGCCTCAATTTTTTTCTTTAGCTGGAATCTCATGGTAAGAACCAAAACCTAATTTATCCTTTATACTCCTGAGACTCTGGAAACTACCCGATAGGGTACTTATCCCAGTCTTCCAAGGGACTAGGTTACAGTGCATTCTGCTGAAGGAAAGAGAGAATCTTATTACTTCTCTGTTTGAAAATCATATCTGTATTTGGTCAGTGTCAAATTAGGTGGCTATTTCATGCTACTTAATTGTTTGCAAAGTTTGGATAAAAATTACTATCTATTTGATCTAAAATACATAAAAGATTTGTTTTTTGGTAATTTGCTTGTAGCGGATGCTGACTTGTGAGCAGTGTGCTATAATTCTAGGTGCTCAGCAGAATAATAGAATTTTTTTTTTATAAAAAGGAATCCTGGTTTAATTGATTGGCATGGGGCTAGGTAGTTAGCTATCTAGTTCTCCTTCCCTTCCTCCTCCAACTTTCCTCTCTTTGGAAATTAAAAATACTCCCAAGGCAATTTTAACAAAACTCTTTGTTAAAAATAAAAAGACCATTTGCTTTAGTTATCCGTGTAAATTTTCCTTTGAGGAGGTCACAAAAGTCTTGGACTATGAGTATTCAGGTTTGGTATAATTTAAAATAGTGATAACATGTTTGCTATGGCAATGAATTTTATGTGATTATCTCTTGGAAAATCTATATTCAGCTAAAGATCTAAGTGAATGATGAATCTTCTTAAAACAAAAGTGGTTAGTTTCTTCAAGGCACTGACGAGTTAATATTATTCTGTGTCCGTGGTCATCCTCTCTGCCCTATAAACAGAATGAGGGTGCTGGGTAGTAAAAAAAATGGGAGCGCCAGTAACTGGCGCTAGGCTGACAAGCAGATATATAAACAGAGTCTTGGAGGAAGTTATGTTTATAGCAGCTGAAAGGGAAGCCCTAACCTCTGAAGTGATTGGGGAACTTTGGTGCCTATAAATAGTCAGGTTATTCCAACACTTGATAATGCTCACCAATAAATACCTCCTTATGTATTGGAAATTAATCATGATTCTGATATCTATTTAGTTATCATATTTTAGATTGCTGTAAATTCATGATAGACTAAATCACATGACATTTTGATGAATAAATAAAAATGTTTCAAACTACTAACTTACTGTACTAAAATTCTAAAGGAGGAGGTGACTGAGACGTAAATCTTCTTTGTAAAGATCAATATGGAAGACCTTGAAAAGTGCTCTTGTGGAACTAATGGTAGTGATCACCCTGAAGAAATGTATTGAATTTGTTAAAAGTAAAGCAATGTCCTTTGGAATATATGATATAACTATAGTACACAAATCTCTCTATCCACTGAAAATAAAGATTTATGGATTTTCTAATGTGATATATATATATATAAATGTAATGGAATCAAAACTCATTAAGTAAATAAGTTGGGTTTCATCACTAATTCATTTACATTATAAAGGTAGATGTTTAATAAAATAAGAAATTTTATTATAGTGGAAGTATACTATATGATGTTCTGAATTTAAAATTTATTAGCCTTCATTTGGGGAAAAAAAGTATAGTTGGGTGGTTAAGTCTGAGGATTCTGGAATTAAACTTGTTTGGTTTAATTACACTGACCGTGTAATCTTGGGGAATTTTTTAAACATCTCTATACCTCGTCCTCATCTGTAAAATGGGCATATGAAACACACATCGAAGTGTTGTAAGGATTAAATTATTTATGATAATTAGAGATCTGAAATAGTGCATGGCACAGAGTATGTTCTTAATTATAAATATCAGGTACCTACACTTTGATCTTTCAGAGAGAGCTGAATAGTGTGAAGTGGATTTTGATCAAGCAAAGATATTTTCTTTAACAATCTCTGCTTGTTGAGGATATTTTTCTGAAATGACTCTTGGTTCAGTGCCAATAACATTTTATGCCAAGTACCTGGGCTACAGAAGGAGACTTAGGAAACTGCTGAGACTAGAGCTATTTGCCTTTCTGTCACCTTACCTTGTACTTCCTATGGCTTCCGAGAGAGAACAAAAATCTCTTTGAACAGAAATCTCTCTCTCTTTTCATGTCAAGATGGAAAAAAACCTCAAATCTAATTAATTTCAAAGGAATTTTGTTTACACTGTAAGATTTCAGTATGTTGTAGAAAGTACTTTCATAAGGATGGGGGACTTTGAAGGACAGAGAGGATGTTGTGGATCCTTTGCCACATACTTCTTTCATTCCCAGTGCTTTATTAAGGTTGACTTTTTGAACTTAGGTGACCTTGTCTATTAGATGTGCTCACTCATGGAGTTTTCTGGAAAGCAAGTTCTGCCAGGAATTCTTTGGGGTCTCAGTGTAGGCCTACATCCAGACTGAATGTTCACTGGCTTGTGATTACCAAGTACCTTCTTTAAATAAGAACAGAGGAAACTGATACCAAGACTTTATCCATGGGCCCTGGGCGATGAGAGGGAATGTTTCCACACTGGGACTGTTGTTTGGTGTTTCTTAAGAAAATAAATGTAACCGATTTATAATGAGCTCAGGTACTACAGATACAGAAAAAAAAATTAAAGATGCTTATGTGTTCCATCTAAGCAAGCAGGATAATTACTTCCATTCTGATGACTTTCAATTGTCCCAGCACTGGATTTAAACATGAAGTTTCCACTGTTAAGCAAGTATGATCTAAATAATAATGACAGCAAAAAAATGTTTACTGTACATTTATCACATTCTGACATGGTTCTATGCTTAATATATTAGATATAACTCCTTTAATCCCTAGGAAAAAACCCTCAAGTATCATTATCCACTCAGGGATCTATTGTGTGGGTGGTGTATTCTCTAAGCTAGAAAGCACGTGGTAGAGTGAGTGGGATTTACCCAAAGGCAGGAGATGATTTAGAGATCACAAAATCTGGATCTGTTCCAGGTGTTGTGACCCCATGTCTCATGATCTGGCATTTCTCCAACAAAGAAGTGAAAAAGGGGAATAACTTCTGATGATGGAAGTGTTTTATGAAAGACAAATCTTGTTTGATTCGTGCTCTTCACTACTAGTTTCCATTACTGCTGTAAACACACAATATCATTCAGGTTTTTAAAAAAAACAAAATGAAAAGCTTAACTAATCATGGAGCTGAGTGCATGGCGAATAGCCCACGCACAAGTGATAGGGGTCTTTTCTCTTCATAGGAGCTCTATCCTGTGAAGAAAAGATCTCTAAAGATGTCCTGCAGTCCTGCTTGAATTACATTTTCCATTATAGTCCTCATTCCCTCACATTCTCCCTCGACCCTGAAAAAATAACCTAATTTTCTACCAGGGAAAGAAAAGGAGGCTATTAGTTTGTGTCTGGAAACAATGAAAGAATTACTGGGCTATTTACAAAGTCTGCACATGTGGAATCAATCTAATTTTCCAATGGATGGTTCAAAAATGTATTCAAATGATGTCGTCTTGGAATGCTAAATGTTGGAATTTATTTCTTACTAGAAAAGTTTTTAGAATAGTGTATCTGACCAGATAGCCCCTTTAGTGAACTTATAACAAATTGTTTATAGGAATGCATAAACAATTCATGTTTTGTTCCTGCTTCCTGAAGGCTGGGGCAAGTCTGCTGGTGTGTATTGTTGTCTTTCTCTCCAAGAAAGGTGAGGACTACAGAAAATAAAAACACAAAAAAAGGGAGAAACAGGGCAAGAACAAATCCCTCTATACCACCAGGCCACTATTTTGATATTAACCCATGAATAATCACACCTAATAAGCCAAAATCAGATCTCATATAAGATTTTTCTTAAATAACACGATAGATCTTAAATTTATATGAATTTTCAAGAGCAATGCATTGAAGGTAAAGAAATGATTACCATAGATTTGGATATCTTTAAGTATCTCCTAACATGAGATACTCAAAATCTAGTTGAACTCAGTCAAAATGTGTGTGAATGAAAGGCGATGAAATGCGAAGTAGTATTTTGTGCCAAATGAAATCCATATCCCAGTCCATATAAACTTTTACCATGTGTTTGTGATAATGAGACTGGTGGTGTAAAAGAAATGCAAAGGTTGCTCATGGAATGAGTATTAGAATCACAACCTTTATTTCTCAAAAGTGCCATGACATATGTAATTTCCTTTGATTTTCATAGCAGTTTCACCAAGACAGGTATCATTATCTCTACTTTGCTAGCTAGGCAAAGAATAACATAGTAGTCCTTGGAAGATCTCATTTTTTGATGGAAAGAGAATGGATTTTGGGACCAGATACATAGATTCATAGTTCCAGCCTGATTTCTTGATGCTATGATGAACTACAGATACATTATTAACCTTTATGTCTCATTTTTATCATCTGTAAAAATGGGGATAATTCTACTACTGCATATAATTACACATGAGAGCCAGACACATAAGTATGTAAAAGACCTCACTTCATCTCAGTTTTTCCCTGAAAGATGTAGGTCTTATCTCTAGGACATCTGTGCATTAGGGGTATTTGGTTGAGATCTCATTCTGCCTTTCATGGCAGGACCTGCTCTCAGGGGTGCTGTTGTCAAAGCCAACTGTGAGTTGAATAAGTGACCGTGACCCCCAACCTTCCTGATACCATTAAGCCTCATTGGGATGGAGCTATTGTCATCTCCAAATGTAGAGATCTACAAACACATGTGCACAGTAAGAATGACATGACCCGGCTGTTAGTATTTTGCTTTCTGGTGCTCTATGAACACCACACTATCCAGGTCCAGAATTCTTAACACCTGCAACGCATGTTTACAGATCTGCCACCAGCGTGTGGTTGGGCTTTTTGTGCTATGGAGGTTGTTCATGATTTTATGGCATTACTGACCTCTGACATGTACAAATGAAGAAGATGACAGTAGGTGCTGATTAAATTCACCCCCAAAATGGAGAAGTAGATGAGCTGGAGGGGAATTTATTTATGTAACATTACACAGAAAGTCCATGAGGAAGCAGGAATGGGAACCCCAGTTACCAAGTTCTTGCTCCATTCCCTCTGCCCAACAGAGAACAATGCTGCTGCGGTCCAATCTCATTCTTTTGCACAATCATAAGTATATTTTCCAGGGAAACCACTGATGGGCCACCACCCACCACCATACAACTTATATTTAGCTCTGAAGACAAGGGTGTGCTGAACCCAGACAGAAATCAAAAGGGGCGCCAGACGCTTGGGTGTTGGAGAAGAGAGGAAGAAGCTGGAAGGACTGACTCTGTAGAAACAGCAGGAAAATCTTTGACCTTGAGGTCCTTGGAGAGAAGGAGCTTTAACCCCCATGATGACAGAGTTGAATTAAAATCTAAACACTTCCAAATATCTGTTGCCAGGAAGCAGATGACATGCTAAATTACTCTGCAGATTGACTACTTAATTCAGTGATTTCCTGAGTCAGGAGTTGCCAGAAGAGCCATTTTGTCCTTTCTGGCAAAAAAGCCTCTGGGATTGTTGTCTCCAGTCCTCTTTCCTGTGCTTCCTGCGTAGGAAGGACTGTTTCCTGCAGAGATGCCTGATGAGACAGCACTATTTTAGCTGGGGACTGGGTGGCAGATTCAGTCTTTCATTTGATACTGATCTGCAGACCGTATGGCTTCCGTAGACATCATAGACGTGCAGATCACTTTGGAAAATGTAAAATAGTGACTCAAAAGCCAATTAGACCAAGTTAAATGCTGCAAGATGTATTGCAACATTTTCATCTGTGTGATGTTAAGTGTTTTGAGGTGCTTTTTTTTTTTTTTTTTTTTTAGTGTTAAGAATTAGTTCAGTCTAATGTGGTTCTGCGAAACTGAATTTTGAGCCATGGGATTGATCTTTACTAAGTCAAGAGGAGTCTGATGCTGGTGAGGACTGGCTTTGAGGCAGTGGCCCAGTGGTAAAGTTTTAAGGGCAACGCTGCACCTGATTAGGGATTTTGTGTCATCTGATGCAAGAGCTGTTAGTATCCCCAGCTTGTCACGATCTGAATTCCGTAAACATTGCCTTCACCTTGTTCATCAAAGAAGTAGAATGACTGCATCAGATGAATATAATTCAGCAGAGCTAAAGAAATATGAACTTAAGGACATTCAAGTCAAAGGAAAATAATAGTAGGAAGTAAATAGGAATCAGAAATGAATGTGCTCACAAAATATAGAGTAAATATAGAGTGAAGACTTTTTTTTTTGAGACGAGGTCTTGCAATTTTTGCCTGTGGAACCGCAGGCTCTCGTTGCCCGGGGTACCACAGACTCAAGCAATCCCCAGCTTCAGCTTCCCAGGTAGCTGGAATGACAGGCACGCGCCACCACACCCAGCTATTTTTTTGGAACTAGGTCTCGCTATGGGCCCCAGGCGGGACTCGAACCGCGATCCCTAGCCCTGGCCACTTCATAGGCTGAAGCTTACAAGCACGAGCCACCATGCCCGGCCTGAAGACTTATTTCTTTGAATCCTCATTTGACACGTATTCCAGGTGGCCTTGTGTTCCTCTGTGTACGCCAGACACCCCATTCAGCTGGAAATATTTCAGGGACAAGGCCTCTGTCTAGGGTTTCTGTGTCTTGGTCAGAGATTCGCTTGCAGTCTGTGGTCCCTAAATGTTTGCCTGAGATGCTGGGCAGTGGTGCCTTGCTTCTCATCCACATGGCTCTACCTGATAACACCCAAAAACAGACCATCTTTAAACCTATTTGCAATCATTTCTGAGGTTGGTATTTTGGATAACAGACCATTTCAAGTTAGCTTCTTTCAGGACCTGCTTTCCATTTTTCAATAGTCTCTAATTCTAGCTTTACATTTTTGCTCCAAGATTTGAGCTTGCTGTCACTAAGCATGTTTACACAGAAGAAAAATGTCCATGTCCATTGATGATGGGGTGACGTAGAAGCTACCCCTTCCCTGGGAGAGGGAGTGACTGGGTGATGCCACTCATGTTGTAATATCATATTTTTCCACAAGAATGGCTTGGTAATAAACCCACTACAGCTTAAACTTTTAGTTTGTGCTTCTTTCTTCTTAAAGAAAAGAATATAGAAGACATATTCTTGATAGATGACTTTATTTATTTATTTGTTTTTTGAGACTAGGTCTCACTGTTTTTGCCCATGGAACTGCAGGCTCACGTTGCCCGGGGTAACACAGACTCAAGCAATCCCCAGCCTCAGCTTCCCAGGTAGCTGGGATTACAGGTGCGCACCACCACGCCCAGCTATTTTTTTGGAACTAGGTCTCACTACGGGCCCCAGGCAGGACTCGAACTGTGATCCCTAGCCCCAGCTGCTTCATAGACTGAAGTTTACAGGCACGAGCCACCATGCCTGGCATTAAAGTTTCTTCTCTCTAAGGGATTACTGGTATGGGGGATGTTTCCCATTACAGTTTTATAAGCTTGAGTGGTCTCTTGCTCCACATGGTCAACCAGTTTGGAATTTGTTGTAACCACTGCGAAAAAAAAAAAAAAGTACCCCAAACAAACAAATAACAAACAAAACTCCAGTGGAAATACAAATCTTTCTCATTGACTTTTTTCTCATAGCACCGGTGAAAAGTTTAATGAGGAAGAAGTCAAAGTTATTAACAAAATCACATTTGGCAATATTGTTATTAAGCTACTCTATTCTTATACCTAGGCAATAGATAATTAATTCTGGAGTACATAATTAATCAAAAATCAATTCTTTTCTTTGTCCCCCAAAAGACAAAAAAATTCTAAACAAAATCATTGTTTCAGTTTATAAATATATCATTGATAAAATATCACCTGATAGGTATGTTAAATATAAAGATGATATTACAAACTCAATAAAGTTTAGGAAATTGATTATCTGAATAAAATCCCCACTAGATTCTTATTTAATACCATGCACTAAAATAGGTGAAGATGGATAAACTACTTATACACTAACATGGAACCACTAGGCAATTGAAAAAGTGTATAAGTTCTTACTATTTTTATCTTGTTATAGAAATTTGCTTTCTAAAGAAAAGTAGGAAGCTCAAAGGAAGGGAAGATTGTTACATAACATAAAGGACATTAAGGACCTTTATATCTATTAAAATATGTAGATTCATTTTATATAATAAGAATTATAATATAGGGAGTATATACAATAGAATGTGTTTTATCATCATGCAAAAGATATACATTGACAAGAAAAATATGAAAATTAAAATTTGAGATACATATTCAATAATTAATTGACAAAAAAGGTGTAACTAGCTCATAAATACCACAAATCCAGCCTCTAATAATGAAAGAAATGCAAATGAAATGTTGCATCATCTTTTTCTCATCAAATTATCAGAAATTTTATAATTGTATTATTCTATGTTGTGAAGTCCTCTATTTATTGCTGATAAGGATATGATATATATATGTAACATAATATAAAACATATATATATAATTTTTCACAAGTCAATTTGTTATATATATATCTTAAAAGCCTTAAAAAATTATCCTTTGTTCTAGAAATTTCACTTCTAAAATCTTAGCCAAAGGAGACAATAAGATGTCTGCAGAACCTATATACAAGTATATTAATGTGACATCACATCTTATGATGCGACATAATGTACGCATCATGCAATATTTAAAATTTATGCTTCTAAGAATAATGTGAAAACAAAATGTTAATAATGCACTTAAATTGAAGAAAAATCAGAGTATCAAATAATTTGATATGAATTTGGGGGGAAATGGAAGGAAAACAAGAAAAAGAATATGTGTGTGTATAAACTAAAGAAACAGAAATACCAGCAGGAGGGAAAGAAACCAGAAGTTCATCAGAACATGCTTCCCCGCCCCCACCCCCCCACCCCCTCTGTGTTGGGCCTAATGGATTTAAAAAATATTTTACTTTTATACTTTTCTGGATATTCCAAAGAATAATTTCTATAAGCAGAAATAAATCTCACAATAAATCAGCTTTTGTTTATTTATTGTGAAGGGTGCATTGGGTACTGCAGACAATAAGCTTTCTCAGAACAGTGTATTGCTTTCCTATGACAAACAGGGCTTATCTGTTCTTTCCAGTCAGGACACCAGGAGAGTTGGCTGGGTCCTTTCTGGTCAAGTGCCTCTCCTGAACAATACATTTCACTTGGCAGTTTACAAGGTCAACAAAAAGGTTGGTCAAAAAATGAGGAAATGAAACAGGGACAGTGACTATGGCAAGACTCATTACACTGGACTTCTTTTCTGTAGATTGGGTCACCTGCTGTTCTGTCCATCTTCTCCGGCCCCTGCAGTGTGGGCTTGTGAAGTCAGCTAACTGAGCAGTGGCATCCACGCATTCTGAGCATTGCTGTCAGAGGGTAGGTTCATTTCCATGGCAGTGAAGGGTAGATGTTTACTGATACGAGTTCATCTTTCTACAGGAAGAGTTGCTCAATATAAGTTGTGTGCATAGTCCTCTGCATTAATTGTTGATCTAAGAGGTCTTTCATTTTAGTTCTACTGTGCCTAACATTCCCATGGGTGGGTAGATCGCAAGTAAATGACTACCGGTCTTCTTTTAGAAAATCCTGGGCAGTTTGGTGAATGGCTAACATGTGTAGCAAAAAAGGGGGAGATTCCCCCCCTAGATTTAGATTAAATTTAATCCGTAGGATGTCGTATATGTGAGAGAACTTCAGGGTATATAACAATGTAAGAAAAAAATGTATATATATTATCAATAGAACAAAAAAATAAAGTTAATCATTAATTCATGACACATAGTCATCATCAGTCTGTGTAAAGCACTCATTTGTTGGTTGAGCTACTTTTTTTTCACAATACAGTAAATTATCTATAAACTTGCCACCCCATAACTTCTATCTAGCCAGTGGCCTTCTACAATGTTATTTGTATTTCCCTTATGGGGAACTTATCACATCCTGAATCAAGTATTTATCATCCTCTTGCTATTCTTGTTTATATTCTCTCAGCTAATCTCTTTGTATTCCTTAATAGCAGTTTTAATTTTAATTTTTTTACTTTATGTAAACTATATCAGCTTTAGTTACTCTTTCAGCTCCATCTACTCATTGCATGTGGATGAAACTGTTATTCATTTTCTCTTATTTCATATCCAATTGTATGATGGATCACAAGGCATTCATCTACTCTGTTACCGACAAGCATTTAGACAATTTCAGATTTTCATTATTATTATGAATGATATACACTTTTGCACAGAGTTTCTCTTGTATGAGGTATGAGGATGTTCAACCTTAGGAACTAATGCCAAAATAATACCCACCAAGGAGTTGTCCAAATTAACACCCACCAGAAATATCTAAAATACTGTATTGTGAATCTAAATCTTCTCCAACATAAGATATTATCATCTCCTTGTTGTTGCTTACAGAATGAGTATAAAAAGATATTTTATTGTGACAGTAATTTATACTCCTCTGATCACTGAGGTTGAACACCCATTTATGTGTTATGGGCCACATATAATTCCTTTTCTGTGCAATGATTGATCTTTTGTCTGTTTTTATAATAGGTTGTTTGCATTGTTCTTACGGATTTCTTGACTTTCTTTATATATCCCTGATACTAATCCTTTGTTCTTTATGTTTCAAATATGTTGTTTTTAGTTCAATTTATCCTTCCATCTTATTTACTATGGAATACTGTGGAAGTGAGAACAGTAGCTACTAAAGAAGACGATACGCAGGAGAAAGAGCAGCAGAGCTTGACAAATGGTGTCCTGTGATATCCAGGTTACAGGCCTTTGATTAGAAGTAGAAGAAAGAAGAACACACCCATTTGTAATTTGCCAGTTTTTAAACCAGATTTGATCATAAATACCTGGGTACTCCCAAAATAGGGAGGTGACACTGCACTGAAAGGGCCTGATTTTTTTATTGGGTGGGAAAAAGTACCAGTGACAGGGGCCTGGGAAAAATCAGGGAAAATGGTTAATGGTTTATTCTAATTTCAGATAAATCTGTCTGTGCCTCCAGGTTGAAGCATTGAAGTCTGATATTCCTGTGCAGGGTATTTCAAAAGGCAAATCCTCTCTTGCCTGTTTTTCTCATTATGCTTTGTAACAAGAAAAGTTTTATAGGCATCTGCAGGGAAAAGAATATTCAGACTGTTTCTGAGAAGTCCGTCATTCCTTACATTTTTCCTCTAAGGTTTGTCCCATTTCTTATTATGTCCTTTTTTTCAATTCCTTTTCTCCTGCTGGAGCCATGGAAAGTACCTGGGGTAGCAGGGAAAGCCATAATCGTCTACACTTACTGCTTTCTTGTCTGAAGTCATCGGTATTGTCTTCCCAGGATTACTTGTGATTCAAGTTGTAACAGGTGTCTTTGAGTGGGCTCTGGGCTTCCTGCTACCGGATTTGTTTCTGCTACCCTTTGGACAATAGTTGTGGACACCTGCAACTATAAAGAATAAAGATTAGGGTACAATGAAATAGCCCCAGAATTTAAAATAGCATTTGTATGCACTAATAGCTTCCTGTCACATGAAAGCCTGCTTGCATCCTCTTTATAAAGGCAAAGACCCACATCTGTTTGTCAGTCTTTGTAAGCTGGCCTTTGCATCAGTGACCATGGCTTTGGTCAGTGGGACACTGGAAGTGAGAGTTACTGGCTGTTAAGTGTTGGGGGGGGGAAATTTGGCACTAAAAACTAAGGACTCTTTGTGGTATCATTTGTGGGTGCCTATTGCATTTATTTGAAATAAATAAGTGAAAAACTAATAAAAGCAGACAACTCATTATTGATGGATGTGGTTGTGTCTGAATACATTCTGTACATTTGAGGTTCATTCTTGAAAAGAAATTACTTCTGAAGTAAGTCAAGAAGGTTGTAAATAATAGATTTGTAGAAAAACAAAGTAATGACGTGTTTGAGTACTACCTCTTGTTGGTGGTCTAACCTTGAATCAATTATCTAAGTTGTTCAGTGCTTCAGTTTTTACATCTGTAGAATGGGGATTATATTACTGGAATTACTTTGGACAGCATCACAAGAATTTATTAGAAAAAAATTTTTATTTTATTTTATTTTATTCATTTTATTGATTTGTCACAATTGTGCATTAATTGATCCCTCCTCCTCCCTCCATATCCCCCTTCTATATCCCCCCTCCAGTCACTCCCTCTCCCATTTTTCTGCAATTTGTTGGTTGGTTAAGTTGATGTTTAGTTGTTGGTTGTTTGGCCTGTTGTTCTCTTCCAATATTTGGTAAATGTGTGTGTGTGT
>PVHY01023047.1:6063-21679 GCA_004024945.1 Uropsilus gracilis | reverse complement strand
GCCTCCCAGCCCCCCAGCTTCCCCAACCCCCCCAGGCCTGCAGCCCCGTTCAGGAGGATGTCTGCCCAGGGTTTCAGGGTTCAGGGTGGAAAGATGCAGTCTGCTGAAGCTGGTCACCTTGAGGAAGGAGCTGTTCCAGACTGTCAGGAAGAGCCTGGAAACTGTCAGAGGCACTCACATCCCCGGTAACAGGGAGCCTGACTCCTCACCTGACAGCAAAGCCCAGGGGTGCACCACTTCAGACATCTGCTGGCAAGATGCCTCCAGATATCCCAGTCCTCGCAGGAGTGTCCAGACACAAGAGGGGGGGAAGAAAGCCCCTGCCTTCAGGGAAGATGCCCCCCCCATCACCTCTGAGCCAGAGCAGGGGAAGCCATCACCTGGGTTTCCTCCATGTTTTCCCTCTCAGAATGACAAAGAGCTACAAGAAGAATATCTCCGCGACCCATCAGGTGGCTTCAGCAGGGACCAGGCCCTACCCACCTCATCGATTCCCCCTCGCACACACACCCTCCTCCGGATGCTGGTTCCTGCGTTTTTCAGAGAAGCTGTGTACCAATGGGGATGCGCGAATCTATGATTTTGACAAATGGACACATTCATCTCACAGGTAGGGGAGGAAAGGTTTCCCTTGACCTTCTAAAGGGCTCCGGCTGGGTCTGGAAACGAAGCGGAGAAAGGCAGGTTCCTGGGAGCAGAGCAGGCACATGCTGCTGAATATTTATACGCACAGGGAACCTTCACGAGAGAAGGAAGACCCGAAGGAGTGACCGGATCAGACGCTTTTGTGCCTTTTGACAAAGAACAATGCGTTTTATGAAGCCTTGACCGGACAGAGGGTTTGGCTTGAGGTAGTAAATGGCAAAGAAATAATTTAGAAGATGAGAACTGGTTTGCCCAGACCAGTGTCCTGATTTCCTGGCCCCGACTCCCCATCTTCAGTGATTGAACGTCTCCCCACCTCCTGGTCACCACCAGGACAGAAGGGCACTTTTGTGTGGGAGTTTTTGACGTATTTCAGGCAAGAAGGGTGAGGGAGGATGGGAGGTCGGCCTGACCTCCCTGCTTTTGCCTTTTTGAGACATTCCTTCAGCTGAAGATATTTAATAAAAGGGCCCTACATGGGAACAAGGTATCCACTTAATATAATAAAAATATTTCCATCTCGCCAGAATGATCTACAGCGATGCTTTCCAGTCAAGTCCTCCCACCCCCACCAGAAGCCCCTATTCTCCTTTTTCTACCATACCTGGGTGCCATCTGTTCTAGAACTTCCTATATACAAAATAAAACAGTATAGACTCTACTGGTGTCTGGGTTCTATTTACATAACTTCGGTGAGATTCTTCTGTGTCATGCACTGGGTTATCATGACTTCGTTTCCTGTTCTGGCTCAGCAGTCTTCAATTGTGAGGCTATTCTTCTCTTGTGTATTCCTTCTCCTGTCTTCTGGGTGTGGAGAGTCATGTTCTCGTTACTTCGTTACTTCATTTCTGGCCTGCTCTGATAAGGTACTGAATGTTTGCCTAATGGGTGCAGAGTTTAGTAAAAGCAAAGTGCACTTGGCTGTCTACAGAGCAATCTTTGTAAGATACCTCCTTGAGATCACACTTTGGCCACATCTGAGCAGTTGAGACTGTACTTGCTTTTTAGCTGGTCTCCTGGTAAAGATATGCTTGTAACCATGAGACCCTGAATCAAAAATTTCCTTTGTTACTGATTGCTTCATGTTTTCTATAAAAGTCTGGTTCTAAATAAACTCAAGGCCACAGTCCAGAGAGAGGTTGTGAACCCTTCTGTCTGAGTTTTTTGGCTGGAGTCTCAATCCTTACCCTCCCCCTATGGAATCATTTGAACTCATTGCAGCTAGCCAGCAACACCTGGGAGTTCAGAATTCTCCCAGTTTGAACTGTTATAATTAGAATTGCAGTTAATCAATTTGGACAAGACTTGTGGGAACGTGTTTCTCTTCTCTGGGATAAACCTCTAGGAATGGACAGACAGGGTTAAGGAGCAGTTGTATGATTAACTTTTTGAGAAGTCATCTAGGCTTTTTCCAAAAGGGCAGTGATATTTCATATTTCCTTCGAGCAATTCATGACACTACAAAATCTAGTTGTTCTGCATCCTCGTTAACACTTGGTACTGCTAGTTTCAAATTTAATCTTTCTGGTAGGACTGGGTGTGATACACGGTGCCCCCTGGGTGCCTTAATTAGCATTAGCATTGCTGATTATATATTGATAAGCTTGAAAATGAGGTCACCTTTCTGTGGCTATAGATTTGCAAATTTCAAAGAGAACTAATTTGGTTTTACTTCCTCCTGAGTTGTCTTGGGGAGGGAGGGAAAAAGAATATAAATAGGGTTGAAGACAAAGAGAATGAGCCATTTGATCAGCCATTTTGGTGTTAGCATCCTGGGAGAGAGGATGTGACCTGGACTGTGCAACCTGTGAACTCATGCTTGTAGTAAGCACAAGTTGAATGTGTCTGTTGAAAGCTAAAGAGAAATTGGAAATCCTGTGTTGGAGTTTGCCATATCTGATTGGCTTAGAGGTTTTGTGGAGAGGGAGTAAGTTAAACCTGAGAAGAACATGAACTTTGCTGGTTCCTGTACTTTGGAGTTTCTTTTTACTGCCTAAAGTGAAGAGGACATAGCAAGGAGAAGACAGCATCACACCTTCGACTACCTGCTTGGAAAACCAGAGCATGCTGAAGGACATCTGGCCTTTGCAACACTAATTGCTGAACTCTGATCGACTGGTCATTTGGTGAGGTGAACAGGGACTAAAGGTTTGAACAATGGTGGGGTAACTGGTTTTTCATATATATGTCATTATACATATACTTAGAATATCACTTTATTGGAAACCGTTTTTTTCACTTTAAGAATCTGTTCTGGCTTTGGAAATTATAGTAAGGGCTAAGGATGGTAGGGATGGCAGTAAGAACCCACACATGGTGATACATGTCTTGGGAGCTACAGAAGGTACAGTGAGGCAAGCTGAAAAGTTTAAAATGCAGTTCTGCCTATTTTTCTACAGTCTCTGGGGCTTGGGAACTGAGAGAAATGGTGGCTGGAATCTGCAAAACAAAAGTAGTGAGTCTGATGGAAAAGGCATTCACCTGCAAGAGGTTAGGTTTGACTCTGAGTTCAGGAGAAACTGGAAAGAAAAATTTTAAGAAATAGTTAAAGAGCCTCTCTCCCCCTTGACCTATAACAGGTGTGCAATGTATCTCACTGTGGTTTTAATTTGCATTTACCTGCTACTAATAAAATGTTGAGTAAGCTTTATGTGCTTATTGACACATTCACAAATCTTCCTTTAAAAAGTATCTCTTAAAATCTTCAGTCCATTTTGTTTGAGTCATTTGTCTTTTCATCATTGAGTTGTAGACTTCCATCATATATCCTAACTATCAATTCTTGGTCAGGCATGAGTTCGGTGAATATTAGCTTCTAGCTTGTGGCTTATCTTTTAATTTTGCTAACAGTGCATTTAGATGAGGAGGGTTTTTTATTTTGGAGGAAGTCAGATTTCTCTTAAAAAATCTAGATTGCAAAGTTGCTCTGATGTTTTCTCTTTAAATCTGTTGTGTTGGTTTTGATATTCAGTTCTATGACTTATATACATTAATGTTGGTGTATGGTGTGAGGTAAGGGTTGAGGACATTTCCCCCCACCATGTGGATGTCAAATTGTTACAACAGTATTTGTTCAGAAGATTTTTCTTTTTTCACGGAGTTGTTTTGGGGTCCTTGTCAAAAGTCAGTTGTTGATGGAAAAGGATAGTTATTTCTTTTTATTTCTTAATTGATTTCTTGCACACATATATATTTTTTACATCATTGTCTACCCCAAGGTTCTCCCACCACCTTATCACCCATGAACCATAATCTTAATCTCTTGTGCCCACCCCTCCCCTAACTTTAGCCCATCCTCCTCTCTTACTCTATGCTTTCATTCTGCTAACAGTTTTAAATTTTCCTAGGACAGCTTTTTCTGACCTCGCCATTCTGTTTCATTTACCTGTTAGTCTATTATCACAGCAATCCTATTTTCATTACTTTATAGTGAGTCTCGAATTTAGGGAATCCAAGTTTTTAATCTTAGGTCCTCTTGATTGGTTGGTTATTCTACAGCCTTTATTTTCCCACAGGAATTCTAGAGGCATATCATCAATTTCTAATTATAAAAAACATCTGTTGGAATTTTGATTAGAACTGGATTAAAACTATAATTTGGGGAGAATTTACATCTTAACAGTATTGACTCATCTAACCCTTGAACATGGGATATCTCTCCTTTTACTTATTCAGGAAATTGTTGCTATTGAACAGAAATCATAAAACGCCTTGCAGAAATGATGATGATGACCACAGAAGCTGTCATTCTCTCAGCAGCACGTTGTAGCTTTCTGTGTAGAGACCATACAGATCTTTTGGTCAATTTAGCCCCTTGATGGAGTGAATTGCATCCTGCAAATTCCTTATGTTGAAGCTCTAGTCCCCAATGTGATTACAGTTGGAGATAATTAGGATGAAATGAAGCCATAAAGGTGGAGTCTTCATCTAAAACTAAAAACAAACCTAATCAAACCTAATTTTTTCCTCTAAGGAAAGAAATAATAGAGCTTGAACATTTAATCAGCATCTTTATCATCACCCACTAGAACCTTTCTCCCTAAACCAGCCACACACACCTATGGTTCCATTCATCCCAGTAACAATTTGACAGTAGATGCTCATGTGGGTGTGGAAAAATCACACTGCACAGGAAGAAAGCATGAACTCAATCCCCACTTCTGCCATTTTTCAGCTGTGTGACCCTGAGAAATTTTGTTAATCACTCTAAGCCACAGATTTCTCAGCTGTCAAACTGGGATAATAACACCATCTATCTGGTAGTGCTGATTAACTATTAGGGGCTACCATAATGCTGATGACGTTAGACTCGAAACACAGTTCTGTTCTCCGTCGCCTACCTTCAGGTCTGTTCACAGTAGTTAGGTCCCTGCCATGAGTCACTCAAGCTTCTATGTGAGAGAAGGGTCTTCCCCCAGTGACCTTCCCCAAATCTAGGCACAGCTAATGATGGATAACAGATTGCTAAATGCTTGTAACTTACCTGCAGATATGGCGAGCACGGCTTTCTGAGGACCCCTTCAATTGCCTGTAGTTTCACGGAAGCTTTACTTTCCATGATTCCTGGTATGGGACCATATTTCAAAGAAACCCTCCAGTTCAAAGGAACTGACCCCTTTGAATGACCTGGTGTCTAGACAAGAAAGGAAACACTGATGTCAGAGGTGCCATCTCACCTTCTTGGGGCTGTGGGCTAAACCTGGAGGGCATCACCCTTCCTAAGAGGAAACGCATGCAAACTAGGCGGCACCCCCTCCCAAAGGAAGGCAGTTTCTCCTGGGAGTTTGCTCATCCCTTTCAAGGGGACCTTCCATCAAAGGCAACCAGTGTGGAGCCAGGCAAGCATCCCCTGGGAAAAGGTCTCCGTGGCGGTGGGTGTGCCGGCGAGTGTCTGCTTCCTGCATGTCAAGTGGTTATCGACTTCTTGGTTTGTGCGAGCACATCGCAATGTTCGCTTTCTTATACGGCACTTTGCCTAGAGAGTGGGAGCCTTGTTTATCCACAAAACACGAGGTGGCCCTGAGGCTCCAATTACTCACCACTCAAGAACAATGTCATCGCAGGAAGGAACAAGGCGCAAAGTGACAGCGAGCCCTGGGTCTGTCTTCACAAGAGTCAAGCCGCTCCACTGTCTGCCGGGCTGTCTCCATACACTGTACCTGCCAGAGGACTCCCAGGGGTTGCTTCAAATGACAAGCTGCCGTTGCCCCCCCCCCCAATGAAGGAAGGGGTTCAGTGCTCACAACTGAAATTCAAATATTTGCCAGGGAGCGTAGGTGTGTAGCATGGGATCATGAACTACCTGCCTGATCACCGGAGGCCAGGCAGTGGCATCTGCATGGAATGTCCTCACCCTCAGTCATTTGTCACTCATACATTCATTCATGCATATATTCGTTCATTCATGCATGCATGCATGCAGTTAGTGCATATTTCAGTACTGAACTGAGATGACAGCAGAGGAAAGAATAGACACTGATTCAGCCTTAGGGGGCTGGGGGTGAGGTCAATAATAAAGGAAGAGATTGCTGGGCACGGTGGCTCGTGCCTGTAAGCTTCAGCCTATGAAGCAGCGGGTGCTAGGGATTGTGGTTCGAGTCCCGCCTGGGGCCCGTAGCAAGACCTAGTTCCATAAAAATAGCTGGGCGTGGTGGCACGCGCCTGTCATCCCAGCTACCTGGGAAGCTGAGGCTGGGGATGACTTGAGTCTGTGGTACCCTGGGCAACGAGAGCCTGCGGTTCCACGGGCAAAAATAGCGAGACCTGGTCTCAAAAAAAAAATAATATAATAATAAAGAAAGAGATCAGTGCACTATGGAGCAGTAGATGGGAAGCAAGCAAGATGGACACGGGAGCAGAGGACAGAGGATAGGCCAGGGTCTGGTGGATGGCAGGGAGCTTGACCAGCCCCTCTGTATCAGCTCACAGCTGGACAGAGACCCGAAGGCCTCGCAGATGCCGAGAGAAGCTTGTCAGCTAGACGTGGCAGCCAGGGCAAATCTGAGGCAGGGGCCTCCTTCATGGGTTTGAGGGATGCCAAGGGGGAACCAAGGCCAACTCAGAGTGAGCAGCAGACAGAGAAGTAGATGAGCCCCGCAGACAGAAAGGGGCCAGAGGGTTTAGGATGCCGGTGAGGACTCAGCCTGGGTCACAGCTACTGCTTCCTCCAGCCTCTGGCCTCCAGCCCTGGTTGCCTCCAATCCACACCCCAGAGGTACTGGAATGAGCTGCCGGGAGCGACCACGTGGACTTCCTGTGACACACCCCAAAGGACTCCATTCCCTGCAGGGCCAAGCTCACACTCTTAGAGGGGGACCCCCCTCCTTCACCTGGACACAAGGACCTCGCTTGCCTCGCACTTTGCAACCCACACCCCAGCAAGCCCCACCCCTCAGCGCCTCTGAGCGCTTGTGGGCGGGACTGGCCCTGCCAGGAAGGCGGACGCCATGTTGATTCAGCCAGAGACTCAGGCGTCCAGACCACGCTGGCCATTGGAGGTCACTCACTGGCTGCGTCAGGTGGACAACGGAAATCTGCTCCCGGAGGTGACACAAAGCATCGCCTCTTATCTCGAGCTCTAAGGATCCGAACAAGCCTAGAGGAAGCAGAGGCTCTGGCTCGGGTCCCTTCTACCCCGTGGCTTCCGAAGACAGGCGCGTGCCTGGACTGAGGGACAGCTTTCCCCAGCAGACCCACTGCGTGTCCCACGAGACACGGCATTTCATGTGTCTTTCCTCTGGCTGGAGCCGCAGGTACAACGTGGACGGAGAACTAAGCAGAACTGGGACCCAACCCGGTGTCCACGTCTCCACAGCCACATACGTGGCCACACCTTCCAGAAACAGCCAGGAACACCTCTGCGGTGTCTGGGCTCCAGGCCCAGGACCCTTCCGACTCCTGAGTGGGGCCCCTGCACACACGTGCCATGGGGGCCGGGCGGGGGCCCCAGTGGACAGCGTGGGGCTGCCTCATGCACACCCATTGGATGGGCAGCTGGGGGCGGGGCTTTGGGGGTGGGGCTGCCTCATGCACACACATTGGACGGGCAGCTGGGGGCAGGGTCATGGGGACCAGGTGAGGCTGCCACATGCACTTCCCACCCACAAAGGTGGGCCTGGCCGTCCGAGCGCCTCTGCAAGGGATGCCTGTTAATATCCCCTGTGGACTGGGCAGGTCGCTATTAGAAGGAGGAAACCATAGACAGGACCGAGTGACCAGCGCCGGCCACCAAACACAATGGCTCAAACAGCAGACACGAATTTCTTTTTTATTTTTTTGAGACTAGGTCTCCCTATGTTGCCCAGGGTAGTCCTGTTTCCACAGACTCAAGCGATCCCTAGTCTCAGCCTCCCAAGGAGCTGGGATTACAGGCGCCTACCACTGCCCCTAGCTGCTCTTTCGAGACCAGGTCTCACTATGTTGCCCGGGGTAGTCTCGAACTGGCGAACTCAAGCAATCCCAGGCCTCTTGCCTCCCAGCGCTTGGACTACAGGCCTGGGCCATCTCACCTGGCCAGACAAAAATTTCTCATGGGAGTCCAAGGGTTGGCGCCTACAGCTGCGAGGGGATTCTGGGCGTTGCTCTCTCTTGGCTTGTCACAGCCACCTCACAGGGCCGCGGGAGGAAGTTGTCACTTGACAGGGACGTGAGGCCTATCAGGAGGGTCCTGCTTGCTTGTCCCCATGGAAACCTAGTGTCTTCCCAAGGACCCCACTTCCAAGTGCCACCACGGGGGGCCGCACGGGACTGTCTGGATTTTGAGGGATGTCCCCCCCCCATGGTGGGGCCAGCACTTACTACCCCACTGAGAGATGTTTCCCGGCAGCACTGAGGGCCACCCCCGGTTCACTGGCTGGTCCACGACCCTCACACCACAGGGGAGAAGGGACCCTTCTGCCTGAGAGGCTGGTCGTTGACAGAACTCACCCTCTTCGCTCTGGGCATTTTCCATGAGTTCACCACTTTCTGCAGTTGTCAAGTGGCTCTTCTAAAAGGTTCCTCCTTCCTTCCTTGCCACGCTTCCTGCCACTCACCTTGGCATTCAGCTCAACTGCCACTGACATCATCTCAAGCTCTTCCTCTCCCTCTCCCCACATAGGCCCCAAACCAGAGTCCTCAGTCCCTCCAAGGCGCTCGAAGCCCCACTTGATTTTATCACAGCCATAACTCTCCTGATAGCTGCCGTAACACTCAAGTCCAAAGCTGCTGCTACTGTTGCAGTCGACACGATATTCTATTGGATGCATCAATTTCTGCAATATTCCTACACAAATGTCATAACAGCACGTTCATAAATTCCCAGGGCCATTTATTGAGTGCCTACTGTGTGGGTCACACAGATGCCCACTGAGTTTTCCGCTGCTGACCCCATCATCACCACCGCCATGGCAAGCCCACTCGGAGGGAAGCCATACTCTTTCCAGAAGAGAGGATTCCCTCCTTCCCCGTCCAGCCCCGGAAGTCTCTCCTGCCATCTTCCCCCAGCCCAAGTGATCAGCTCCCTCCTCTCAAGCCTTGGCTTGCCCACCAGCTTCCTGCCAGGTCCGTCTTTGTTCTCCATGCCCCCCATGCCTGGTAGCCACCATTAACGCATCTTGCCTTACAGTCTCTTTGGTTGATCTTCTAAACATCCCTCTCTTCTGCCTCCACCCCTACCCGTTTGTTTTTTCTGTATCCCTCAGAGTTTTCTTCTCTCTCGAACACTCAGTTCTCTGCTGCCTTCCATCTGTTCACCAATCTTGCCACTGTCCCTGCCACCCATCTCCAAGTCCATCAAACAAATATTTCCCCATCTCCACCCAGAACAGATGCACGCTCCCTCACAGGTAGCCCTTGAACCCCGGGTACACAGGTGTGTTCTTGATGGCTGTCTCCTCCAACATGAATCTAGGGACTTGGCAAACAGAGAAGAAATTTCAAGTCGTGTTTCCACTCTTGATAGCATAGCATCGTGCTTCTGCTTTGAAAGAAACAGGGTTTGATCCGGTCCTTCTGCAATTTCCATCGAGCTGGTTTCAAGTGGGTTTGCACGTGTTCTTTGTTATTGCCAAGTCACCGTGGGGCTCTGGAGTGTACACAATAGGTGTGCGGGAGTGCTCTGCACATATGGGTGCTTGCAAACCTGTCGTCTTCCTGCACTGCTTTTGCAGTGGCATTAAAGGACCACAAAGAATGTCATTTTCTATGTTGTGATTACTGGTTGGAGAGCACTGAAGGAGGATAGACAATGTAGCTCGTGCTTTGCTTCCCCAGATCCAGGGATTTATTTTCTAGAATGTTTTATGTGTCATTATGTTGAAAGAATTCAAGAAGGACTAATTATTCTCCTTTCTCTTTCAGCTGAGCAGAAAGCGGATGTGAGGATAAGCCTGGGGGAGCCACTTCTGGGTGGTGGTTTTGTGTCTCCGCTTGGAAGTGATTATGATTCTCCTGGGTCTTTGCTCATGTCTGGAAAATTGTGAGCATTGCTCCAGTATTCATGGCTAAGGTGCATCAAATGCTTCCAATGCCCATCTGGATGATGGCATGCCAAAGATGGCGCAGGGGTTGCCCTTCTGCCCCCTCATATTGTGCTATGGAAATAGACCATACCAAGTCTCAAAATGTCATTGTCATCTTGTTCATGCTACCTGCCCAGACCTGTGGGCCTCCGGCTTATTCTCCTGGGTCCAGGAACAGGCCACCAGGGTTCTGTCTCAGCCAGGAAAGGGGATGCAGCACTAACACAAACTGGACCATGCCTTTTTCTAGGGGCAGGGAGGGCACCCTACCATGTAACTCTTGTGCCTGTACCATTCAAAGTGGCTCCCTGCCAGCCCATTCTGTTGAGGTTTTGGGGCTACATTATATTTTCTGCCAGTAGTCTAAAAAGCTTTTCCTGTATTTCTTCCAGTCATACCAACTAGGAGATAAAATTGGAGTTATGGATGGTTGGGAAAGGAAGGAAAGCAAGGAAGGGCAGGAGTAGGTGGGATGGAAAAAAGAAGAAAGGAAACCTGGCAACTTCCTGGCTTGACTTCAGACAGAATTGTGGGAGCTCAAACCCTGAGCCAGTTTCTGTTTGTTGAGCAGTGGATCTGTTTTCATTGGATGCCATACCATTTTGATTGCTATAGCTTCATCATCTAATTTGAAAGCAGGAAGTGTGATGCCACCACCTTTGTTCTTCTTTCTCAAGATTGCTTCAGCAATTCAGGGTGTTTTATAAGAGGAAAAATTCATACTAAGCAAAGATCCAAATCCTTCACTCAACAACAGGTCTATCCCTGCACCTACACCACCCTAACATGTGCACCTCCTCTTGACTCCACCCTGCTCCAGAAATCCAACATTTTGTTCTTTACAGATTTTTTTCATTTGTGAAAAGTTGGTGTTTGTGAATCCATTTTGACAAGGATCCAAGGAACAGCTACAGAAGAATTGCATTACTTGTTTCCTTGAGCTGGTAAAGACCTCTGAATAGGTCAAAAAGGAATTGTTTTAAGAAAGCTTCAAGTAAACCATAGTTGGCAAAGTCATCCAGATCATGGGAATGGATAATTACGGACTTTTAGTTGGAAGAGGTGATCAGACAGCTTCCCCTGAGTCCTTCCCAGGGAATTAATAACCATGGATGAATAGCCTACTAACACCAATCAGCTCTTTCCTTTAACCACTTAGTTCCTCTTCCTCTCTTCCCCCCATAAAACCCCACAACCCTATTCCTCTTTGGGACACTGTTTTCTCCCTAAATCTTTGTACCTTGAATTGCAATTCTTTGATCCCAAATAGACACATTTTGCTTTATTAATGCCCTCCTGAGTTTTTAGACTGTGATGTGCATTTTGATTACCTCTGAGTGCTGATTCCCAAGTTTTCTGGCACATCCTTAACTCTATGCAAGAACAGGTGCTCACTCTCCTCCCTAGCCTGGCCCTGCTCCCCAGAAACATTTGCTTTCCCTCTGGTCTCTGCTTGGACTCCTGTCATCTCTCACAGAGGCGGTACCAAGCAGCAGGCCTTGGCCTTGACACACACATGCCCGTGGCTTCTGACCGCAAACACACAGCAGCTGGAGGACCTACTCTGGAAGCAGAAACATGTTCACAGTCCCCAGGGGACAGCAGGGGACAGCAGAACCTCCAGGAGCATTAAGTCCTTGGAGGTATGCTCATAAATGTCCCAGCTCCTTGCCCCTGGGTGGGACACCTGTTGTGTGTACACCCGCTGGAGGTCTGCAGCAGGAGAGTGCCCCAGAGTGAGGGCATGAACTCCCCAAGACTCAGCTGCCTCCCTTTAGTAATCTCCACCCCATGCTTCTTGGAGACCCCTCCTCATTAAACTGGAGCAATCCAGCCTGAGATGCTAGCTACTGCATACCACCTCCTACCACTAATAATGTCTTTCAGAGTCTCAGTCACCCTGTTGAGCCCCTAATAAAGTGTGTGGGGGGTGTTGTGGGGAGTTGTCTCCTCCCATTTTCCCAGCACTTGGCCCACAAACTGCTGCAGTCCTGCAGAAATAGCACCTCACAGTCCCAACACCAGGCAGACTCAGGCACACATGTTCCTCTCTGCTCACATCCCTCTGTCCCGGATGGGGCTGGGAAGCGCCCATGGGAAAATCTCTGTGCACAGAAGGTTCTGCCACAGCCTCCATTCCCAGCCCTAAGGGTCCTCTATCCCCGTTCTCTTCCCCAAAGCTCTGCCAGGAACCCACTGAGCCAGGGCCATTTCGCTCAGGGTCAGCTCTCTTGGGGTGCAGCCACAGATCACATTCACCAAAGTGGGGGCCCTAGCTTACACATTGCTGAGTGTAGCCCCAGCTCCCTAAGGGAGAATTTCTTAGCAGGATGAATCCTTAAAGGTCACACATGGCCTCCAAAGTTCTTAGATAAAAGCTCAGAGAATTCTTAGAGCCGGGCCAGTGCTGATGATTTTAAACGCCATGATGTGCTTCAAGTCCTAGAAATACTTGTGTGCGATGCTGTCACCCCATCCCCACCCCCACCCCCACCCTACTGGCTGATGCCTCCAGACACACCCTGGGGTGCCCTACAGCAAGCGGGGCACACTTGGGTTGGGCTCACATCCGCTCTGAACCCCAATTTTCTCATTTGCCAAAGGAGGGAGCTGCACCAGATGACCTCCAGGGCCCTTGAAAGCACCAGGATTTTCATAATGGGGAAAACACTTCACTTTGAAGGGCTCCAACAGAAAAGGGTTTCTAGGGGAGATGTGTTTTGTAGGGTAGATGAGCTGTCAGTGGTTGTGCCCATCCACCATTAGCCTCTAAGACCAGCACCTGTGGCACTGTGCGCTCCCTGTGGCTGTACGTGACTGGCAGGTGTGTGCATGCATGAGTGGATACCCTGGGTCTGGGAGGTGGAGCTAAAGGGGCGGCATCACCCAGGGGAGAGAGCCCGGAGATAGCACCAAAAAAGGAGAATGCCAGAGAGAAAACACCAGAGAGAGGGCCCGGGAAAGCCAACCTGAAGGCCACCAGCTCCCACCCCAAAGCCCAGCATGCAGGCTGAGGCTCACGTGGACTAAGTTTCACCTGCCCAGGGAAATTCAGCTCTGCTGAGAGGAGCCGCTGCTCCAGCAGCTGGAGGAGATCACACAGGTCAGGTGAGGCTTCCAGTTTGCAACTTGACAACTCCTGGTTGTCAAGGAAATGGTCCTGGGAGATAGGGTGGGGCTGCAATTTGCAACTGAATGGGCACTGGCCATTCAGGCTAGGCATGGACTGGGTTTTTCAGGCCCAGGAAAGCCAACCTGAAGGCCACCAGCTCCCACCCCGAAGCCCAAAAGTGCTGGCGCTGCGACACAACCCAGCGCAAACTTAGAAAACAAGGACAGTCACTACCAAAAGCACATAGACAGAGCTAACCACAACTAGATAGGCTTCAACATGCCTAATGCTAGAGCAGTAGTCACTCAATACGTAGAGCAGGTCTGAAAGGAAAACACAGGAAGGAGGAAGAATATAAATACTCAAGCAAGCCCTAAGAAAAAGAACTCACCACCAAAGGATAAACAATATGTAGAAACCAACATGGATGACATGGAAGAAATGCTTCATATGTCAAAGAATTCGGATTCAACATGACAAAAGCACTCAAAGAGGCCAAGGAAGGGGGGGGAAAGGGAAAGCAAAAGGCTAGAAGCTTTCAATGAACTAAAAGAAGTAGTAGAAAAATATATAAAAAGAATGCAGCAAAATGAGCAATATCATTGATGTATAGAAAAGCGAAATTGAAGCCCTAAATAAGAAGCTGCAGGAGATGCAATGCATAAGAGGAGCAATAGAAGAACTCAAAAATGCAGGGAAGAGCCAGGAAAGCAGATTAGAAGAAATAGAAGAATCAGCACACTAGAGGATACAGAAGTAGAGAGAACAAAGAGAGAGAGAGAAAAACAGAGAAAGAAAACAAGAAACAAATCAGAGATCTGCCAGATACCCTAAAGAAAACAAATATATAAGAGTAATTGGAATGCCAGAAGGTGAAGAGAAAGACATAGGATCTGAAAGTCTCTTCAATGAAATAATGGAGGAAAATTTCCCAAACTTGAAGAAAGAAATGAAAATAGACATACAGGAAGCAAAAAGGACACCACACTACTTTAATGAAAGAAGAAACACAGCAAGATACATCATAGTAAAACTTACAAAAGCCAAAGATAAAGAAAAAATTATGAGAATAACAAGAGAGAGGAAACAGATAACCTACAAAGGAAAACCAATCGGACTGATCTCAGATTTCTCAGAAGAGACACTCCAAGCAAGGAGAGAATGGCATCACATCTTCAAAACACTCCAAGACAAAAAGTGCCAACCAAGCTACTCTACCCAGCCAAGTTGTCCTTCCTTTATGAAGGAAAACCCAGAACCTTCTCAAACAAAGCCTACAGAAATTTGTTACCACCAAACCCCCTCTCCAAGAACTCCTGCACAAAGCCCTAAGATTGAAACCTGCAGAAGAACAAAAAGAATGAATAATGAAAAGAAAAGAAAAAACAAACTAAAACAGAACCCCAAGTGACCACCAGGAACCCATTGTTAGAGCCTCAAACATCGATAATTACTCTAAATTTCAATGGGCTAAACTCATCAATCAAAAGACACAGAGTTACAGACTGGATTAAAAGACAGAATCCAACATTCTGCTGCCTCCAAGAAACATATCTGATTCCAAAAGACAAGCATAGATTGAAGGTAAAAGGATGGAAAACAATTCTATAAGCAAACGGCCCCCCAAAAAGGCAGGAGTAGCCATTCTTATAGCAAACAAAGCAGATTTCAAAATTCAAAAAAGTAACAAAGGATAAAGAAGGTCACTACCTAGTGATTCAAGGATCAACCAACCAAAAAGACATAATTATCAACATATACTCACAAATGAGGGTGCACCAAGATTCATAAGACAGCTACTAAGAGAACTGAAAACAAATATAGATGAAAACACATATGTAGTAGGAGACTTCAACACCCCACTCTCAACAAAGGACAGATCAAAAACACAAAAGCTACACAAGGACACAAAAGCCTTAAAAGAAAACCTAGACAAAATGGACCTAATAGATATCTAAAGGTTGCTACCCCCACAAGGAAAAGAATACACCTTCTTCTCAAATGCACATGGATCATTCTCTAAAATTGACCACATACTAGGCCACAAGGCAAATATTAATAAATACACAAAGATTAAAATAATACCAACTTTTTTTTTCAGACCATAAGGGTATCAAACTAGAAATCAACAATGAAAAGAAAGCAAGAAGAACACCCGAGACTGAACAACATGCTACTAAAAGAAGAATGGGTAATTGAAGAAATTAAAGAAAGTAAAACCTATTTTGAAACAAACAACAAAGAAGACACAGCATTCCAAAATGTCTGGGATGCAGCAAAAGCATACCTAAGAGGAAGGCTCATAACAATACAGGCCTATATCAAAAACCAAGAAAATAACCAAAAAAAAAAAAAAAAA
>PVHY01023046.1:0-21534 GCA_004024945.1 Uropsilus gracilis | reverse complement strand
GTTTGT
Source organism: Uropsilus gracilis (assembly GCA_004024945.1). Classification (NCBI taxonomy): domain Eukaryota; kingdom Metazoa; phylum Chordata; class Mammalia; order Eulipotyphla; family Talpidae; genus Uropsilus; species Uropsilus gracilis. The sequence continues at coordinate 21,528 of PVHY01023046.1, read as the reverse complement.
GTCCATGGTACCCCGGGCAACGTGAGCCTGCGTTTCCATGGGCAAAAATAGCGAGACCTAGTCTCAAGGAAAAAAAAAAAAGAAACCACATTATTGAAATCTTATAAAGGAGGAAAATAAAATGATGATTACTGTGTAGCGCCTCCTCCAGGTAACAGTGAAATATACCTTCTGAAACTTTATTTGAAAGCTACGCAAAGTTTCCAAATATACCATAATAAATATTTAGGAATGAATATAGTGATGATTAAAATCAACTTGGTCTTTTAAATCTCACAATAAATTGGAATCCACCACCACAGAATAAGAAATACTGTTATCAACTTTTTAATTAAAAATGAATTACAAATATTGAGACTGAAATCCATCTAATAATATTTAATGTCATAAAACAGAGCAAAATTTTCTCTACCTTTCCATTTATTTTTGTTGCCAAAATAAACCATTGATTGAAAATGTCAAAAAATTGATTTTAAAAATTATTATTTTAAAATGTATTTGTCTCAAGTAATTGCAATTAAAAGGGAAAAACTAGTTTGGTTTTATATAATTAATAATTTATACATTTCATGCAATTGAATAAATTTTATATAATTTAATAAGATAGTAACACAAAATAAAAAACTATTAAAATAACATTTTATAGATCTACAAATAAATAGGAATTTTTAATACTTTTAGAGGTGTTATAGATTCCATGTTATTACTGGAGTTGTTAAAATGCTGGAAAAATGGAAAATTCTAATATAATCTATGTAACATATTAATGTTTCATGACTGGGGGTAACTGATATGCTTTGAAAATATAATTCCTTATGTCTTTCACTTAAAGCACTTTTACTTATTATAGTATTTTATATCACTCATTACTAGAATTAAAAGGAAAATAAATGAATCAGAATTCTCTCTATAATTAACATGACACATATTATATCTATCTGTTAAAGTGCTGTTGTGGGGTTTCAGTTTAACAACAGCACACAGGTGATGCAAAGGCAAGAGGCATTTATTTTTTGACTTAAGTCAGGGTCCAGCACTGACCTGGATCACCGACGCAGCGGTTACATCAGGGCAAGTGAGGACCCCAAGCCCCCCTGCAGTTTTTTTTTTTTAATCCCTTAGTAAGGGGCTTGAGAGTACGTGCACTTACTTTGGTTGGCTAGTGAGGGCTAAGATATGAGGGTCTTATCTAGCCACTAAGAGGCTTTGTCAAGGACATGTTGCTGGCCAGCTGAGAGGCTTTGCCAAAGACATGTTGCTGGCCAATGGCCAATGATGCCAAATATGGTTGGCTTCTGGCTGCTTGATATCCGCTAACAAAATGGTTATTATTTGTTATTTAACATATCTATAGATAATTAATATAAATGATAAGTATTTATAATTTAAAATAAAATCACCAGCACCGCACACAATTTTGATTCTTTGATATTTTGATAAGGTATTTGCACAATGAAAAAAATTACAATAGTGTAATCATTAAAGTAACTATAATAATAACTAGGATGGCTTAATATACACTTTAGTAAACAGATTCATTAACTAGACCAAAGACAACCATTTTAAAAAAGGTTTTAAACTTAATTCTGCATTAAAGATTCATGAGAAAAACTACATGTATCATCCCAAACTCCTTAATTTCAACCTCTGACTTCTCATGCAGACACTAATTGCATGTCTACTGCTTCTACGTTTACATGTCTCATTATCCTAACTTTCACTGGGTGACCTATTAACACTAATGACAATCCCACAGAACTTAATGGTGGATGTTCATTAATTTGTCTTCTAAAATAATCATTTCCTTAATTAAAATCTCAATTTGTGAGTATGTGAATATATATTTGCATTTTCCTACTGAATTCTTGTTTATATACACAAGTGGATGTGTGTATAATAGGTTTATATCATTTTCACTAATAAAATTTCCATGTTTTCAATTTGTTCACTTACTTTGTTTTCTCTAGAATACTTTTGAGTGAGAGAAATTTGTCCCAAATTTCTGGGCTATGTGTAGATATTAGTGAAGATGCATATCATTGTAAAGAGAATTTTTTTTCCATTTCTATTCCATATCAATAAAAAATAAACTATCCTTCATGCATATGTCAAATATGCTTAATATTTCAAAACTTACATATTTTGCAAATATACATAATTTTACATAATATTGGGTTACATAATATTTCAAAACTCATACTTTCCACAGTCCTGAAACCTCACCATGGGTCATTACAAAGTGGCATCCTTGAATGTGTTTATATGTGTGAGAGATTGCTTTTTGGAATAGAAAATGGGGAAATAGGGTATGACCTTCTTATCCCTAATGCACTGTGGATGTCTTAAGGTGATGTGTGTACCTATGTTTTTTTATGTTCTAAACTTAACATTTTTATTTTGTAATGGTATTGCACATTTCTTTGTAGTCAAAACAATATATTTCAGAATAGAGTAAAAGGATTGTCTATATCATACTTACATCCTAATTTCTGAAAACATTAATATATTCAGATTCAAAATTTCATTAGCCTGACTTAGAGAAACTTGAAAAAAATATTCTTTATTTTGTACAGCATACCATTGCTGTACATATTTGTTGTACATTTTGTACAGCATACCATTGCTGTACATATTGTTGGACTACATGAGCATCCATTTCTAATATTCCTAATTCAATGATTTATTTGCTAGTAAACTGAAAATGTTTTAAAAGGACCATTTTACTTTTTTATTGATTACAACATGAACAGATTTCCAGTGACGTACAAAGCTTCTGATATTGCTATATCATACTATCTTCCAAAGCTGGAATATTGGAATATACTTCTAAAGTTCTAATAGAATGAATTTATGTCACTCTAGTCTAAGGTAATATTAGCTGGGAATACAATAGTGAATGTCCCATAATGCAAGTTTCAGACAGATGGCTCACAGGTATTTCCAGACAAACACAGAGATTGCAGAAGTTAAAATTTAGTGATATTTCTTTTACTGTCTAATCATTTTGAAGCTCTTGAGCTTTCTAGCTGATCTTGCATTCACTTGTTAAAGGAACAGAAATAGAACACCTTCTAGAAAGACTGTTTCTGGAAGAGCTGCAGATGAGTGTACAACATCACAAAATTTGAAAGGAAGACACATAGAAAGACAACAAATAAGTAATCATAATATATGAAAGGCAAAATGGACTATTCAGATAAAAAGTAACCTGAGACACCTACTTGAAGCAGCAGTGCTGGACTTTTCAGACAGTGGAATTTACATTGACCTCATCAGTGAGAAACCAGCTAATGGAAGAGCACCGGGTAAAAGACTCCAGGAAAAGTCATGAGCAAAAACCTGAGGTTTGTGAATAGCTTAAATATTTAAGAATCTCTAAGAAGCTGGAAGTCAATGAACAAAGGAATGCATGGTATCAAGTTAAACTGAAAATGCAACGGAGCCAAGTCATGCAGGCTGACCTGGGCAGAGTTCGGCGTAGATTTCAGGATAGGTTAATGATTGTCAGCAATGGAAACATGTGAACTGACTGACATTTTATTGTTGATAAAGTCATCTAGTTGTTGTGCAGGGATAGAGGTGATCAATTCTGTATTAAGTGAAAGATGATAGATTTGAAACTTTGCTTTGAAATAGAATGTGGAAATCAGGAAGAAGAGAAAGAGTAATTAAGACCTGCTCCCACACTTGGGGTTTGTAAACATATTAAAGCCATCTCCTCCTTGAATATGGATGCCATACTTTTTGTAATCTATCTTTTCTAAATAACCCTATATGCTTAATACCATCATGTTCTTGACTACTGATTATTCATTAATTTCTTAGACACTTGTTTTTCCATCCAAATCCAAGATTGTTTTTCTTTCTGAATCTACTAGAAATATTTTCACTCTTGGCCAATTGATCTTTTAAGCTCCATAATTGGTGGTTTGGAAATCTTCCCTTTCCATTATGAAATCTTCTCCACCAACTCAGTTTTCTTACCTCTGCCACCATTTCTGAAATACGATCATGAAAATTATATTTCATTTGTGCTTCGCTGGTCCTACCACTAGACACATTCTTGACCCCATTTTTGCCCCAAATTCCATGTACACCCCATGTTCTCCCTTGTTAGAATGGGATGAGCTGAATTCTTAATAATCAATTCATGTCTCAGTAACTTCAGGGAAAAGTACTTAAATTCTCTCTTAGTTTTTTATATGTGACATGGGGATAATAAAAGTAAATATCTCTTTGTATTGTTCTGCTGTATAGATATTAATGCTACTTCATTCAGAATCTACACTCAGTAAAGGCAGCTTTTTATAATCATTATAGTAACTGTTACAATTATAATCATAATTATTAGCACATTGGTAATATGAGCCAATAAGCAAGTTCCCTCTACATTGTAGGTATTTAACACAAATGAAAAGCAAATGAATATCACGGGAGAATAAGATTCTTTTCCATTTCAAATTTAACATTGATGCTTGGTCATATTTTATGGGGCAATGTTAAGTAACTAATTGCCAAAGCACAGTATTGTTGCTGAATATGTAGTTAAATTACCAGAATATAGCTATCACCAAACACATTTTTGAATCAATTATAAATTAATTGATGAGTATTTTATTCCTGGAGAGCCAATATCAATCATGTTGAGGGTAAAAACATTTTTTTACCTTCCTATGTGGATACTTTGGTGTGACACTTATCCTTATCATCATCTCCAAATCTCCCATAAAATGTTATTATTTGGCCTTATGTCATATAACCTAAAATATGTAGCATATCCTTTAAGTTCACTTTTGTTATTATGTAATTTTGCTTAACGATAACCTGTAATAAAACTTTATTTAACTTCTAGAAGAAATCCTATATGATGCAATATAAAAATAATCTATTTAATAGGTAAGCCACCTTTGAGTCTTTCATTTTCTCCTAGATAACAAGTTATATAGTATTTTTTCTGTCTCCTTTAAAATTCAAATACACAGATAAAATTATAATAATAAATAAAACATCATAGCCATTAGATTGCTTACCAATATTATATATATATATCTATATGCAAAATTTAAAGAAAAATGATTCTCCTTTGTATCAACTCAATAAATATTTATTTAATGAGCATTCTTTAGTAGTAAATTAACCAAATGTCTTCAGTAAAAGTAATGCTCAGTGATGAACTTTTCATCTCTTGGTACATATGTGCCAATGATGATGTCAATATCTCACATAGTTTGCTAAATGGAAGATAAAACTTCTTTTATCTACTAGAAGAACTGTTTGTATTTACAGAGGATTATTTTCTACAAATACTTTAATTTTTACTATTAAGTGAAAAAATTGGTCATTTTAATAGAGTTGACCTGACAATTTGAAAACTGCAATGTTTATCTAGCTAAAGGCAATAGGAGGTTTTGATTGTTCTTCTTTGGTGACATTAAAAAGATCCCTGGCTTCAAAAATGAGAGTGATGTGAGGTAATTATGATGTATAATATAGGTGTATTAGTATACTTTCCAAAATATTGAATACTTTTTTAATGCATGTGTTAGCATAAGTAGATGGAAAAAACACTACACATTAATTTTAGTCCAGTAAACCCATCTCAGCACCATTTTTGTTGAGGCTTTGATAAATAAATGGCATCTTTAGGCATATAACAAAACTTAATGTGAACTTAGCTTAATTGTAAATGGCAACAGAAAAGTGAGGAAGAAGTTTTGAAAATACTCACCCATCTCTCCAGAAACAATTAATCTTCAGAGGAAGTTATTAACATCAGTCTCTTTAGTGGAACTCACCTGAGAATTAGGTACTTACCATACATTCATTATCTAACATTTGAGTTTTTCATCTCCAGACTAAAAAATAAGCAACATCACAAAAGCAATTAAAACATAGTTCTTGTTAACAATTTCCCCTGTTAATTACCTTTACAAAAAATCAGTTTTTCAAACTGACACGCATTGTGTATAAATCAATCTTATTGAAACTAGAAAATATGCAAGCCTTACAAGAGCTTTTTTTAATTTCCTTCAAAAAGAGCATCAATCTTAAAGGGAGAGCATTAGACTGAAGATAACAATTTTTCTTAGGTCCCATTCAGGGACCAAAGGACATGAATTTATTTTTATTAAATATGAATTTTGTGATATTTTATAGATGTTTAGACAGATGGTTCTTCTAGACATAATCACTTCAACAAAATTCATATTTTAAAAAGTAATATTTAGAGGTGAAAGGGATAGAAAAATTATTTGCATATCTATGGTCACTTCTATCTTATCCATTACAGTGTAGTTCATTGTTAACATTATCATCTGTGAATGCATGAAAAAATTTCTCTAAACAGTAAAATCTGTAGGGGAGTCACAATATTTCATGTTTTAAAAATTAATCACCAGTATGTAAGGTAAGGTACTCTAACAAATAAGCTGTTGGAACAAACAAACCCATTTACAAAATGTTCCACACACAATATAAGTTTTTTCCAATCATAAGGTGTACATTTCTAAAGAATAAGCCTCTTTCCTCCAACTACATTTTTAGTAACTGTCATCCCCTTCAGTTTGGGTCATTTACACATGTAACATTAAAGGAAATAAAGTGATTATCACGTTGAAGTGAAGAAAATGTATATAGAAAATTTTACTGTTTAGTAATTGAAGAACAGACCATTAAGTAGGTTTACAAATAAGGCTTGTGGTCCTTCTGTGTTGAATTATGAGTGAAAGTAAATCAAATATTTACGTTGCTGAACTGTCTAAGGCATTGAATTGGAGTATAAAGGGAACAAATACATTTCAGGGTTAGCCTTTATGTAAATCAAGTAATAATATAATACTTCATGATAAAATGCTGTGGAACAACGAGATTTCTCTCTCTCTCTCTCTCTCTCTCTCTCTCTCTTCGTCACTTTTATTTGCTCTATTTCTTTTTTTCCCTTTTTTAAAAGTGTATGTTTAATGGATCATTATAAAATCTCTTCAGTGGGACAAACACAGTGCAATGGGAGATAAAATTATAAAATGATATATTTCCTTCCCTCAGATCTATCATAACCCAGTGAAAGCAGCATTTATTTAAAAAATCAATTGTATTGAAATATCTGAAGTACGATAATAGAAAAATGCCTACAATATTATAGTAGTCAAAAAGGGAATAACAAAATATGCCCTTTTGAAAGCTGAAATCTCCAATGAGTTGTTCAGCTGTATCAAAATAGACTTCACTTTAATTCAGTATTTAAATTCATGTCACATAATACTGGATCGTTAAAACATAAAATGAGTAAGACTTTACTCTTTTTCTGAAGGGGCTTATAGTATAAGGGAGGGGAAAGATATAATAACAGACACAAAACATGTATTTATCACACTTAATGCTTAAGCTCTCTGTGAATGACAGAAGCTGATGTTGGTGAACAGCATGTAAAACCAGGAACACTAAACACTAATGAGTCCCAGAACTTTCAGTGGGAAAACTGAATCACCCTCTTGTCTATTCTCACAGAAATAAAATGAAGCAAATTCACTGTCTATGAGCAGCATTAGGAGGAATGGGAAAGGGGACTGTGTCCCATCTGAGAACTCGCAGACTTGCACTAGTTTAAAATAGAGCCAACAATCACTCTACACATGTGACCCAGCAACACTCAAAGTCAAAGTTTTCTCTTAAATGATTCTGTCACAACTGCTCTTAGTCAACTGGCATAATCAAAGAAGAAACTCCTCAGATCCAAGACACAAAAATTTCTCTCTGACAGCTTTGAAGAATAGAGAGGTATGCAATTAAAAAGTACAATCAACAACAACAAAAATCACCAACCATGAAGAATGAGTTAGAATAAATAAAAACACTAAAAATAAATCTATAATCTCTAAAAATAGCATGATCATCAACCACACACATTCAGAAATGGTTCATATGTTTAAAAATAGAGGATGTGGTTGGTGCGGTGTGTATGGTATGGCATGAATTTTTGTCAAAGTGTAAAGTTGCACTCAGGAAATTAATACAGTGGTATAAACAATGTCACCTTTATGAAACAACTAGATACTTTACTAAATTAATTAACTAAGTTGAAAAGTTATGGAGTAGGTTATTATTAAAATTGCCCAAATATTTTGAAAAAAAAATAATTTGAGCATCAAAATATAATTATTTCAATTAGAATATTAATGGAATGGAAAACTACTTTAAACACAGTCAAGAAGAAACTATTTAATAGTTTAATAGAAGAAACTATTTAATATTTCTGGAAGAAATATCTGAAAAATATACATATGCCAAAGTAGCATAAAAAAACTAAAAAAAAATACTGAAAAATATGTCTATATACAGAGGGTCAGAGTACAAATAAATATCATGAGTTTCAAGAGGGACCAAAAAAAAAAAAAATGACAGAATGGGGTATAGGGGAAGAGGGATTCATCAATGAAACAATGGTTGAGAATATTCCAAAATGGAAAAGTCACCAACATCTTTGTGTTGATGAAAAGGTTGAAATACAAAATGGCAGGAATCCTATGATGAGAAAGACCCTTCAGAATCATGCTGAAAGGGAGAAAGGGCACTAGACTTTTATGGGCAGCATGTTAATCTGCACCTCCGAAAGGTGTGATCTTGGGTGAGGTGTGATCTTGGGTGTGGTGGCTTCCAGGGACTAAATGCAGTGCCTTAGAGAGATAAGCATTTGGTCCAGAATAAGGAGTCAGGGCCTTGCATCCACTATAATTACAAACATGCTGATGCTGACACAAAGTACTCATAGAATGTAGAATGGAAATCCAGACTTAACTCTTCAATAGCTGGAGATCCTTTGTCCTGAAAATTCAAGTTGAGTCATTTCAATACTGCTCAAAGTTCCAAAAATGTTTTAGAACAAAACACTTGGCTTTGATTCTCAAACTTGAGAGCTGCTAGCAGAAGTGAAATGTCAGGACAGAGGCAAATATGAGATCATTTCACTCATATGTGGAACATAAAGAAACGAAGGAAGAAAAAAAAATCAAACAAAATGAAACCTGGAAATGTGAACTATAGAACTGAAAATATCAGAGGGTGAGAGAGGAGTATGGGAGGATTGTGGGTGCTTTGATGGTCAACCTAGTGTTGTGACGTACATCTTGAGAGGTGTCTAGCTGTACCCCCAAATTAGAGACACTGTTGTGAACCAGCACTATCTAAAATAAGAATAATAGAGTGGTTAGCAGGCAATATCTGAGAAAGCTGCTTTTCCACCTGAGTGCTTTCATTTGCAATCTCTAATAAGATATGGTTGCAACAATGTATTCAAAACAAAGATCATTCTCTTCCCTCCTCCCACTTTTTCCCACTCAGTCAAATGTCTGTTGTCCACTGAGCGTTGGCCATGGTTGATAGGATAACTGCAAAACTTAAGCTTTGTTCAGAAAGTCAGCAAAGCAAGACTTCTACATTTCTAGTGAGGGAAAGAAAAGAAAACAAAGAGAGATCATATTTACGGAAACAGCATCTGATTAATAAATGATTTGGTTACCAGGCTCTGCGTTGCTAAAATCAAAGTACCTTGAGTTAAAAGCTAAGACAGAAATAAGTTGAAAAGACAAAGCATGGGCAAAAACAGTTCTAGTGCTTGGGAGTGAGGCTCCAAGAACACATCATCATTCCCACTCTCCATCCATAGTTCTTTGTATTATGGTTTTCACCTTAAGATGAAGAAATCTTTTGCTCTGAAATATAAAGGAATTTCACTTTTCTCTCATAGTGGCAAAAGGAGGAGTAATTTGGTTGCTTGAAGGCATAATGGGTATGTAAGATTAGGAAACAAGTAAATTAAAATGATCAATACAGTGTTTTTCACAATTATCTCTCACTGATCTATTATGTGTAGAATTGTTGCACTTAAGCAATGGTAACTATTGCACTTAAGCAATGGTAACTATTTCAATTGTCTTTTGGTGGATAATATGCTGCACCACATTCTGTAACATAAACTATCAGGATTTATTTTTAATTCATGATTTTCTGTTGGATTGGGATTAATTTCTCTTTGTTTTTTCTGGGTTCATTAATGTGTTACATTCAGCTAATGCTTCTCATGCACTAGAAGTTCCCCTGAAGCCCTCAATTTCAGGTCTAGAAATTGATACGGCTTTCATGGTATCTTGATTCTCTTCCACATGGCTCTGTAAGAATCCATTTCCTTACAAGCAGGAGCAGTGGAAAGTTACAAGATCTCTTAGTATTGAGTCCCAAATTGTCATTATATCATTTCTGTAGCATGGTATTAATGAAACAGAGGCACAAGATTAGTCCAGGTCAAATGGCAGAGGAATAGATTCTATTAGCACATAACTAAGGAGTTTCCAGGAACCCCAGACTAGTAAGGGGTGCATGCTCTGAAAGGGATATAGCCATCAGTGTACATGAAGGCAAAGGGAGCAAACTCTTAGTGTGAAAGATTTTTAGTAGAGTTGGTATGCACAGGAGAAGAAAGAAATGGATTTAAAATAATAGTTTCCAAAAAATACTCCAAAAATTAACCATTTTTCATATGGGCAAATATCCAGTCAAAGTGGGCCTAAAATTTTGTCATATAACTCAGGTAACTTTTGGCAGGAGACCACAAGAAAAGGATTTGGTAGATCCCAAGGAGATGGAACAGGGATTCAAAACTAAAAAGGGACAGTATAATCCACCATGATATCAAGATAGCAGCCGCCACTGTTTCTGTCAGGACCAGGAACAGCCTCCCTCTCTGTTACACCCAAGTGTCTATCTGTGGATCTCCTCCATGCATCTCCTCTACCTTTCATTCTACCTCCTTTTATTTACGCACCTTGTTATTCCCCAGTTTCTCCTTATTCAGAAAGCTTAGGTCATAACCTTTAGGATTTGTAATCAAAGCCAGCTGTGTATAAGTGGTAACAGTGTAAATGGTACCCATTCAATGCTCTCCCCTTTTCACAAAGATGCATCTGTAATAACTCCAAGTTTTGTTAGAAGAGGCAAAGTTACTTTGCAAAAAACACTGGAGGAATTAGTGAAGCTCTGTTAAAAAAAATTGATGAAAATAATATGACTTACATGGTAGATAATGTATAGGAGAGAATTTCTGTGGGTTCACATCATGAATTGTGGAGTCAGAAGGCAGATAACTGTTGCTCTATAGTCTAAATCTTGGGAGTTTTACAAAAACATTTTAAAATATGAAATCATATTATAGAGTCTATATATTATTTCATTAGCCATTGTTCTCTTCAAGATCTTTCCATTTACAGGGTATGAACTGACTACTGAAATTTCACTTTCCCAGGCATTTGTCATTAACATTGCTAACAGAGCTGAGGTACTGTAATACAGTTAATGGAAGAGTATATACAGATATACATACCAAGCAGTAAAATGAGGAAGGAAAAAGGAGAAAGGTAAATAAAACCCTTGCTTGATTTTCACAGCATACAATTTTTTATGTCTTTCAAAATTTTAGTATTCTGAAATTCAAAATATTTAAATATCCAAAAACTGAGTTTTGGATCCAAATAGATCCAGGTCTAAATTTCATTTCAGCTACTGAACTATATTCTATTTAAATTATTTCAGACTGAATTTACTTTTCTTTTTACTCTACAACATGAGGTATATCTATTGAGCAATAAATGTTAAAAGCCAAGTACTCAATATAGATAATATATAGTTCCTTTTCTGAAAGGGTCACTCAGGCAGGGTAGATTAATAAGCAAGTCCATAGATAAACATAATGGATCTCAGTATTATGTGGATGAAAATATGTACCTAGTACAATGGAGCTGCAAAGTGGTAAGCTGACACTTCTACCTGAGAACATTAATGAATTAAAAAGGTTTACTTGACAGATATGGCACTTGATATAAATATTGGACTCATTGTACGAAGGAATGTTCTGTACAATGTAAAAGAAGTCCTGCAAAGTTGCAGAAATATAAATAATAGCCCACTTTTGAGAGACTCCCAAGATTAAACATAGACTGGGCTAAGGGTAGGGAAAGAGAGAAAGATGTCTGGAGAAGATGAATAGCCTGTATCTGAAAGGATATTTAGGGTGTCATCCAAATAAGTTTCAAATTTATTGTTAGTTAAGGACACTGTTATATGTATAGCTATCAGGATAGTCAATGATCAGATTTCATTTTTTTAAAGATTATTCTGGAAGAAGAGAGGGTATGGATTGTTGAAATGAAGGACTAGATGTGAGAGACCAGTGATTAAAGGAGAGCATATGCTTCAAGCTTGAACTAAGATAGTAGAAGAGATGATGCTACAGATGAAAAAGCAGTGAAATGTGATTAACTATCTTTTCATGGTGTCACTTAGAAGCATCACACATACAAATATGAAATACTAATACATGGCATTAAATCACAATTTCAAAATGAATGGCTTCTCTTAATGAGTTATTGTTTCCTAAACATCTACAGCTTGGTTTCTATTTTTCCCTAGTCAACAACAAAATGTCCTGTATTTTGTCATGAAAAATGCATTCCAGGACTGGTTCTTTTTACATAGTTTACTAAAACTTCATAGAATGAGAACATCAAATGACAGCAAGAGAAATTGTATGCCACAATCTAAAGCTTACAAGCAAGTAAAGATATGGTTTGACAAATATTCATAACTTCATCTAAACTAAGCCAGGTGCATCACTGACAAATAAAAGTACTCTGCTTAGTTTTACAGTCTAAATATACATGGATGGAAGAACTAATTATCTTAGTTGAAAGGTCACTATGATTTGACAATTACATGTTGTAAGAAGCATATGAATTATATAACACATGCAGCATTTAGGAGAAGACAAAATTGGGAAACACTTAGATTACCATGAATAGTGTGTGTCCTGCAAGGGGGAAAAAAAAAAAAAACACCTTATTTTGATTTTAAATGCTTGTAACTTGTTTGCTTTACCCCACATGTAAAATCGACTGATAATTCCATACCTTGTGTAAGGCTGATAACCTCATTAATTAAACAAGAGTGTGAAGAAGTGATAAAGATTAAATGAGTTTAGCTTATGAATTAGCTAAAATTTAGTATAAATATGTAAAAGATTGCTAAGATGTTAGAGCACGCTAAGCAGTCATTTCCATTGTCTCCAACCATCCAGCAGCTGGTGGACACCCCTTGAGTTGTTCCGGTGACATTCCTTTGAAGCCAGGCAATCTTTGCTGAGGAATTGATGGAATGACTTCTTTCGTTGGCTGAAAGAAATATTGCAGTAAAAGTGGTCACAGGGGGGTCTTGGACAGAGTAGATGTATGGGACATGGGTTTGTTATGGTTTGATGATGCATTGTTTTTGTAACTAAATGATTAAGCTGGTTGTATGTGCTGAAGCTGTGCTCCTATAAACCTTTGAAAATTCCAAATTTATAGCTGTGGTTGCGTGGTCAGTGTCTACTCTAAGGATACTGACCATAAAGTGGTTTCCTTTGCTTGCAACATGTGTATTTTCTAATTTTGATAAATTTCCATGAGAAGAATAAAAATCTGGTATGTATCAAGCTCCAGGTTGAGTGTGAATGGCTTGACAGGGACAAAAAAAATAAAATCCTTTAGTCTTCTATCATTTAATGAATTCTACTTAAGCAAGTACTGTATATTTACATGTAGTTGGGCACACACACACCTGTGTTTACTTTTTCATGTTTTAGTTTAGAGATAAACACATGAAAATCTGATTCAGTTTACTCAGCATAAGACAAAGGTAAGCAAAACAGGAAATATCACAAAAAAGTATTGAGAATAGATGCCACAGATTTCACAAACAGAGACTTCATGGGAAGTTAGATTATTAGATTACAGAAAAATTTTCAAGAAGGTAATATATAAATTCATATATACTAGCTATACAGGAATTGAATATGATAAAAAGGGGCTCTTATGAGAAAGAATGGCCTTCCAAAAGCACTTAGCTCTGAGAAGTAAGGCATACTCTTTAGATATATAAAAATTTCATCATGCAAGTATTGCTTCAGTTCTTTCCAGTGATATCAAAACTTAAATTATTCTAACAAACAATATTGAAAATAGGAAAACATGATATAATGAGCATTAACACTGAAAAAGAGAGAGAAAAATATGAACAATAGAGGGTATAAAATGAAGAAAAGAAGATATTGTGACCTAAATATAACATTACCATGACAAAATTAGTACTTTGGGGGTCACCAGCATATATTTTTATACAGAAATGCTTCACAATTTCATTAATCTCTTATATGGAAGAACTGATACAAATATTGGTGCAACATTTCTGTATACATAGTATATCCAAAATATTATGCCACAGATGCACTGGTGCAATAAATTATCCTTGTACACTAATAATTACAAATATATTTTCTCAACAAATCATCAAGTACATTGTATCATCAATGTATTTATTTTATCACTAAATAGATAATCACTCAGAAAAGTAAAATACATTTTTCAAATTTTTAATAAGTTATAGAGCTAGGGATCTAGCCCAAGTCCACATATAACAAATGTATGCTTCATATAATAGTATGCATCCTAATAATGTACTGCTATTTCATAGGGGGAAAAGTGAAATATAAATGAACATATTGGGCAGAAAGGATAGAAAATCAGAAGACAGGAACCAAGTCAAGGTTGAAAACAAAGCATTCTGAGTTTCTGAATGTAGAAATTATAGACACATCTATAAACAAGCCAGAAGATGAAAACTAATTTGTTACAATACAATAGATGACTAGTACATATGACATCATATAAGACTGAATAATTGAAATCTTAGAGCTCACGTCTCAAGGTCAATGTAAAAATACAGCAGAAATATACTAGAGAAAGTTAGCTACAAGTCACCAGAAGTTTGGAAGATAAACTACACACTTAAATAATACTGGGTTAGAATAGTAATGACAACTAAAATTAGAAAAACAATTAAAACAATAAAAATTTGTACTGTATCAATGTGCCAGACTGGGAAACATATATTAATAACAGTATAACAGTCAGAAAACTTGTGAACAATCAGATTTAAGCTTCTAGAGCAGGGTCTAACATCAAAGGAAGCAATGCTTCAACACACAACCTGTTTCACCCAATTTATCTCACTATTGAGGCAACACTTCTTTCATGCAACCTGATATTTATTATATTTATTATCAATTTCTTATCAATATTATCAATTCTTATCAATATTATCAATTTATTATCAATGTTTATTATCAATTTCTGATAAACATCTTTCATCTGCTGCATACAAGAAAAAATTCAAGATGGAAATTCACATATTGGTAATTTCACATATTGGTAAATTCACATATTGGTAAATTCAAGATGGAAAGGCCCATGTAACTAAGGATGCAAAAGTTATTATTAGGATACTATGCAAATAAAGCAATGGTTAAAAATGTTCCAACAAAGAAAACATCAGGCACAGATGGCTTTCAGACTATATCACCAAAACTTTCACAGAACAGATTGTTCCAATATTATATAAACCCTTCCAATCAATAGAAAAAAATAGAATATTCTTACGTTTATTTTGTGCTTAGCTCAAAGTCAAACTAGTGAAAAATACAAAGAGAATAAAAATTAAAAGCCATTTCCTTTATCAATAGGAACACAATGTGTTTAATAATTTATGAATAATTTATAATAAATAATTTATATCATGTTCCAAAGTAGTAACCTAAAAAATGTGCATGGGGTATATGTGCATTTGCAATATATATGCTTATATGTGTAAAATGTATATAATGTATTTATTTCCAATATTTGGCTTATAAACATATTTTCAACATCTTAACTGAGAAACACTATTTTACATCAAAATACAAACTGAAAAATTCCTATTTATAAACATCTACATTTAGCAATGTGCAGACTAAACATCTGTGGTCAAGTTATATTTCTTGATATTTGGCAAAGTGACTGGAACTACTGGGGAAAAAAGTAATACTGAGATTTATATTGTGCTATTATTGATGGCATGCACAAATCTGAATTTGTTGCTTATAAATATAAATACATCTTTATGTGCAAACATGATTAACTTTCATAAGTGCTAAAAGATAGACTGAGAATAAAAATTGGAATATAATATCAAGATCTATTAACCATTCATAAAAATATAGGTATGACTAACAGTGGAGTCAACAACTTTAGAAATTCAAGAAATTTTTTGCCCCGTTGCTACTTTATCTCATTTTCTATTGAGATAAGAATAATAAAAGTTATTGTCCAATACCAATAAATGTTGCATTTGAAACTAGATGGAAGTGTGTACATAAAATCTTGATAACAATGTATATTCCTAAAATAGAGATAAAGAATTATTATAAGCATCCTCCAGTAAAGGAAACAATAATTAATTGATAAAAAATAAACTTGCAATTTGAATCCACTCAAACATTCAATGATCATTAAATTCATTGAAAATATAGGCAACAGAACTCAAAATTCTATAACAGAAACAATAGAAACAATGAGAATGGGTCACTGCTTGGACCACTTCCTGATTCCACAGTGGGAGTAAGTAGAGAAAGCACTGGTCCCTTCACTACCCATCCAGTTTCCTATGGTTTGGACAACTTTAAGGATTTTAACTGGACCACATCTTTAAGAGGTTGGAATTTTTAAAAAACCTACAAAAGCAAAATGCTTGCCTTGGCTTCCTTGTTTGTTTATGCCTTGATGTGATTTTCTCTCGCTCTCTTTTTCTCTGGTCCCACAACAGTGCTGCAAATTGAGACAGAGGGAATTATCTACAATGGCCACTCACAGTTGCCTACATCCACAGAGAAACCTCTTCACTGTCACTGACAGGGGTATACCCCCCTAAATCTGACGCCAGAACCAGCAGCAAAACAACAGAGATGGGATTGGTGAAGTCGGCCTCCAACGAGAGAGCATGGACAGACCACAAATAGATATAGACTGGCCATCCAATGCAATCTTAAGACTGAAAACCTACCAGCAAGGTTAGCCTGGTTGCAACAACACAGTCCCTCACCCAGTGAAAGAACACTGCCACAGGAAAGAAAGAGACTAATGGACTTAGCACAGACTAGTAAACAAGAAAGAACGGGGTTAGAGAGAATGGGGGGGGGTACCAGAGGCCGGAGTTGGGGGGGGTTCCCAAGAACCATTTACTGAGATTGTGATTTAAAGAATAAAAAATATATTTAAAAAAAGAAGAGTAAGATACAGAGGCCAAGATATGGGTGAGAACTTAGTGAGAAGCATTCAAAATACCACTTGATCTATTTTTGTTTTAGGTCTCAGACCCACATTTAACTGTGAGCTCAACTGAAAAGTGCTCTGGGGTGTTTATTGTCAGAACAGTCACTGGTGATAACACATCCCCTGTGTTGCCCTGTCCTGAGTGAGCACATCCCTGGAGAATGTTTCTGGTCACAGGCAGACAACCATTCAAGCAGAAGATTCAAATAGTTACATCCCAGAAATATCTCACCCAATCTCTCCACCTATTTTAGAGCAAAAGTTAGGTGTGTATCTAAAAAGGCGCTATTCAAAACAAGAGACAAAATGCTAATGGGAGTTTATAAAGTTTAGATGAACAGAAGAGACCTAGGGGGTCTGTACAAAGCTTGACAGGCCCAGAATGTGCCACATGGTAAAAAGACCTACCTAGTGGCAAACTGTTTGCTTCTGGAACCAATTTAAGTATTTGGGGATACTGTGTGAGAGAAAAGTCAATGGAAAGGCAATAGACTTAGTTGTAATTTATTTGAACTGCTACCCCTTACCATTATACGTGGAAAAAGGTGCAAATGGATGTTAAATTCCATTTCTCCAATGTGGTCCCTGGAAATTCGTCAACAGTATCTATGTGCCAAATATGATGGTCAAGTTCAGTTTTGCTTGTTCTCAGTTCTTCAATAGAATGTGACACAGCATTCACACTTCTTCAAAACAATCTCTACCCCTATTCTATGTCATATATATCTATGTTTAATATATATATATATATAATATATACATAGTTATACCGATGCTTATACCAAGTTTAAAATACCAAAATAGATGAACCTCTTACAAAGTGTACTGTTGTTACTACACAAGTCTTCATTTTTTTTTTTTGCTACAGGTGACCTTCCAAGCCTCCAAATTGGTTTCCCTGCTTCCCTTTCTACAAACGCCCTCCCAACATTAGCTACATGGTGCTAGAAAATTCTGAAAACCATAAATCCAGCCACAGACAATCTTTTCCCCAAAACCATAATGAAAGTCAGCAGAAACCTACATTTAAAGAGCAACAGTAAAAACAGATGATAACATAAGAGAAAATCCACATGACCAGGAGTTTATAAGTGAAATTTTAGACACAGGCCCCAAAGCAACATTCATGAAAGAACTGACAGTTCATTAACATTGCAGGTGAAAAATTAGAAGAAAGTATAAAAACCACTGCTTGACCGATTTCAGTTTTAGGTTTTATATCAATTTTATCTGGAAGCTCAACAAAAAGAATAAAATCCGAGATCGGGTATCCCAGAGATTTTAAAACACATGCCTGATAGAAAACTCGTATCCAAATTGCAGGTCTCTCCAATTTTTGCAAGTACAAACTGTATGTAAGTGTTCACTTTTTGCCTCAACGTTTTTATGAAAGACCTACTTGACTACCGGTTTGCTTTTATGAATATCTGTTTTGATGACAAAAGTTGAAAAGTAAAACCAGCCTTGGGCTTCCTCTGGCCCTGTGGTTGCAGAGGCAATGCAAAGTCCAGCAGCCCACCTGGTGCCTTCTGGGCAGTCAGACAGTACTCGTCGACATGTTCGTCTCCCTGGAAGCTGTATGTGTCATTGGGGATGATTCGCTAGATTTTTTTTTTCCCATATACCTAAATGGTCACGGTTTCATGGCTTAAAGTCATTTCAGCTTACAAGGCATCCTAGAAAAACTACTCTCCAATAGTTGCAGAAATCTTTATTCCATGAACTCTGAACACTCCACAATATGTAAGCAAACAGTTAAAAAACAGTCTAGAGATAGACACACCAAGAATGAAAGAGGCACAGAGGACAAATAGGCATATGAAAAGATGCTCACATCCTATTTCATTCTGGATTTGCACATCCTGATAGATATGGTTATTGCTTTTTGGACGGCTAAAATCCAAGAGTGACATCAAACACTAGTGAGAAAAGAGAACAATAGCAATTCTGTTTTATATCTTGTGGAAGAGCAAAATGGTATAGCCACTTGGGTGACAATTTGGCAACTTCATGCAAAATTAACATGACATATCAGATAACCTAACGATTTACTCCTGATATTTAATCATATGAGTTGAAAACATGTCTATAAAAAAAAACCTGCATTTAGATATTTATAGCCCTTTTATTTAAAGTTTTCAAAGGTTGGAGGCAGATAGGATGTCCTTTAGTAAAAGAAATGGAAAAACAAATTGCGGTAACTTTATTTAATGATAAAGCTAATGTGGTCTCAAGCAACAAAAAATATCTAGGAAGGAAGAAACTTAAGTGCACGTTACTAAGTGAAAGAAACCAAACTGAAATGGTTACATACTATATAAATGTAACTCCATGGCACTCTGGAAAAGATAAATCTATGGAAAGGGCAAATGATCGGTGATTGAGCAGGGCAGAGATGAATATGCAGAGTACAGGAGATTTTAGAGTAGTGCAAGTAATGTGCATAAAACTATAAAGATGGATATATATCTCTATACATTAATCAAAGCTCAGAAAATATACAACAGAAAGAATGGCCCTTAATATAAATTATGAATTTAATAATGTGTCAATATTGACTCATTAATTATATTAAGTGTACCATTTAAGATATTAGAAAAGAAAATTGTGTAGGGAGGGGGTGAGGTGAGGATTATATAAGATCCCTGTACATTTCACCCTACTTTTCTATAATGCTCAAGTACCCTATGTCTATTATCTTTCAAAAGCTACTGATTCACCTGATTAAAGAAGCTACTGATTCACCTGATTAAAGAAATATATTCAGAATATTCTCAGAAACACTGCCTGAATTCAGAAGTCATGATACATCTCATCCTCTTTAGATATCATTTTCCACCTCACCTTACTTTCACTGCACTGTGGGCAGCATTGGTCTTTTTGCTTTTTCTAAACAAATCAACAATGTTCCTTTTTCAGGACTGAGACTATGCTATTCCTTCTATTAGGAGTTGTAATGCTTTTTTAATCTACATAACTTTCTTCTTTATAACCCTCTGTTTTTACATCAAATCATCTCATTATAGTGAATTCATTGATTAAAAGAGCGCCCCTTTTCACTTTATCTTCTTACCTGACCCATCTTTTTGAAACTCATATGGCTGACAATTTATATTAAACTTTTACATATCTATTATTAATGTCCCCAGGAAGTAAATAAGATTTATAAGAGACTTTGCTTTGTTCACTGCTGTATCTCCACTTTATGAACAGCACCAAGCATACAGTTGGTTCACCCTAAATAGTTGTAGAAGGAGTGAGTAAAGAAAGAATATTATGATACCACAGTGTTAGACATCAAGTGTATAAAAGCATAAGAATGGGGATGATAATATAACATTTAGAGTCAAAAATGAAAGATAACAGTGACATGAAACTGAAAAGTGGTAGAGAAGAGAATGTTAAATATATATTAATGACATTAAAATTGAGATAGGATTTGTTGATTTGATGTAGAAAGTAGGTGAAGTGTCATAGAAATTTAGTTTTCATCACAGAAAACTGAATCACTAATGTTAACTACCATTCACTCATATAGAAAAAGAAAAAAGACTGAAATATAACAGAGGCCACTAGGATATGAGATACCCCACACTGACATTCCTTGGCATACTGTTTGCAACATTTCAAGAGGCAACAAGACTCAGGCAAAGTATTATAAATATGTCAATATAAACTTTAGAGGATGAATAATCCTAAGAAACCCTAAGGTAACCTTTTTTTTTTTTTTTAGTACAGATGATTGTCATTCTTTCAGATTTTTTGCAGTAACTATCCTGAAAACCAACACACCAACCTGGTATTTTTTCAGGATGTCTTGATTTGGAAACTATGCCCAAGACAAACACCAAGATATACAGGCAAACCAAGAATTCTTCCTGATAAAATTAATGTTCTCTTTACTAATATTTTGCTTATTAAAAGGAATTTCAGTGTGATTCAATATTAGAACATCCTTAAAATAAAAGCCATGTTATTCTAGGCACAAAAATTCTCTGGGAAAGGTATATGAAGAAATCAATCCCTTAGAACTGGGATCAACCACAAAACAAGGCAACGCATGTCCTGCAGCTACTCCCCACCCAGTGTTCCTGGCCACTTGGCACTCCTTGGAGAAACACATTCATTTTAGATGAGAATGCACAACTAAGGAAAAACTTTGCCTTTGACCAAGGCAAAGCAATATGAAATCAATGGGAACTTTTCTGGATCTGAGACAATGATGACACCACCAGTTTCACACATGAGACTCAAGAGAACAAGATCTAGTGTAAGAGTGGAGAGTGTGCTGGAAAGGAAGGAA
>PVHY01023045.1:0-21542 GCA_004024945.1 Uropsilus gracilis | reverse complement strand
GAGGGAGGGAGGGAGGGAGGGAAAGTGGGTAAGAGGGAGGGAGAGAATATTGAGTCAGAGTTTCCAAAAAATCTAGATGTGTATGCTATCTATGTTCTTATTCAGAGCCAAGAAAGAACTTGGAGTCTCAGTAGCAGTTTAGTTCAGCTTTATAATTACTGGCAGAAAAGAGAGGAAAGGAGGGAAGAGAAAATAAGTTCCTCACAGAGCCAGACCCATCTATCATGCTCTCCTTTTTCAGAGGCAGCACCAAGAATTGATCTGCAATGGCTTTTCTTGACTCACAGGAACATCCAGAGCCACAGAGACTTTGTAAGGAAGAGTGAATGACATGGCAGACCTGTCTTTTGTTGATTTTATCTGTGTTTAACAAAACGCAGAACTCAATTTAAAACTGAACCAGTGCGATGCATATAGAACTCAAATTCTGAGTTCACTAAAAAATAACAAGCTCTGGTTGGGCATGGTGGCACATGCCTG
The DNA here is from genome assembly GCA_004024945.1 of Uropsilus gracilis. Lineage (NCBI taxonomy): Eukaryota > Metazoa > Chordata > Mammalia > Eulipotyphla > Talpidae > Uropsilus > Uropsilus gracilis. Next base: position 21,062 of record PVHY01023045.1, on the reverse strand, counting down.
TAAGTGGCAGCCTAGGAAGCCGTGGCAGGGATCAGGGATCACAGTTCGAATCCTGCTGGGGCAACATAGTGAGACCTAGTTCCAAAAAAATAGCGGGGCGTGGTGGTGCGTGCCTGTAATCCCAGCTACCTGGGAAGCTGAGGCTGGGGATTGCTTGAGTCCACGGTACTCTGGGTGACGTGAGCCTGCGATTCCATGGGCAAAAATAGTGAGACCTAGTCTCAAAAACAAAATAAAAATAAAATAAAACAAAAAGCACCATGTTGTTCTCTGCATAAGCAAATTTCTAACCACTTTCCTATACACAACAATGCTGCAGGCCATTACCCTCAGTTAACAGTCCTCAGAGCATCAGACCCTGAGTCAAGCACAGAACCCATTGAAGACCACATCGTGCTGTTCCTATATGGTCCCTCATTCAAAAAATTTTCACAAAGCTCTAAATCTCAGCCCAATATGGTGGCTACTGGCACAAAAAAAAAAAAAAAAAAAAAGAAGAGCCCTAATTTAACAGGTTTACTGTCAAGTGAGATAAACAGGTAATTAGAAGATGCCACAAAAGTTCGTTTCAAAGTGGGGGTTACATGGGTATGTAAGAGGGTCATCTCATCTAGACTTGGGCGTTTAAGAAAAGAGAAGACCTGTGGATGAGCCGTAAGTGGGGTAAAGAAAGATGAAGGAGATTCAGGGAGAGGGAACACACACACCAAGACAGGGAGAGGACAGGGAGAGGAGACGATAGTGCCTTCACAAAATCCTGAGGAGTGGTGTGCAGGCAAAGGCCACCTGACAAAGAGGAACGATGGGGTTGCAGAGGTGAGAAGGGCAGGATCACACAGGTGCAGCTGGTCTGGTTGGCTGTGCTCTTAGGAGATGTGACGCAGAGTCACTGAGAACTACAGGCTGGCTTGGGGAGTGAGGAGTATCAGCCTTAGTAGTGCCTCTGAGGTTCCTGCATTTCCAGGGGACTCAAGAAGAGGCACGAAGCTATATACCTATCACAGCCTCACTTGGCTGCTCTTAGCCCTCCTGATGGTCTGCAGTCAATTCCACATCTCCCATCTGGGGCCCAGGCCCAGCTACCCTATTCAGGAAAGTGACACCACCCAGAGGTAAGTGGTCATAGGCTGTAGTGAGACATGGGGCAAGGAAGGAGACAGGCACCTTCAACTCACCTTTGATGACTTTTACTTTATATGATCACATTTAATCACTTCTCAGGACAGAGAGTTCCTCTCCAATCACTTTTCAAGGAAGAAAAATATCCCACATCTTAGCTTTAAATCCCCATGGTCCTATAAGTATACAGTGCATGTTAACTTCAAAGGGCCAAAGCATGAGATATGGCAGAGTACATTTTCCAGAGAGTAGAAAGATCTACACACCCTGCTTGGTGATGCAGAATGCTCTTCAAACATGTATTACTACAACAAAAGGCCTTCCAAGGGCTTTGTCTGCCTTCTTTTGGCCATTACCAGCAGAGGTGAGAATGGTGAGCTCTCCAAGGTAAGGTCCTCTAGCACATTTTCTAGGTAATCTTGGAAGCTGCAAGGGCTTTGCAGCAGTGCAAGACCAAAGAAAAACCCATGAATTCTTACCCAACGTCACAAATGTTCCTTGGAGAACATTTTGGAGAAGGAGATCTATTGTTATTAGTGCGGCTAGGTTGATAACTATGAGTAAACACGTATGCGCCAAAAGGGAAGGCCTGTCCCAGGAGCTGGAGGAGATCCTGGTTGCACCCAAACAGTCCACAATGCATGCCATGCCTTTAAGGACAGCAGATACAGGGGCTGCAGCATCCCTCCATCATCACGAGAGGAGCCACGGTCATCTCTGCTTACCAACAGCTTCCCTAGCAGGCAGGGACACAGTCACAGGCCTCCTAAAGATCAGGGACCACTTCAGCCTATGAAGCGGCCAGGGCTTAGGGATCGCGGTTCGAGTCCCGCCTGGGGCCCGTAGCGAGACCTAGTTCCAAAAAATAGCTGGGCGTGGTGGCGCGCACCTGTCATCCCAGCTACCTGGGAAGCTGAGGCTGGGGATTGCTTGAGTCCGTGGTACCCCAGGCAACGAGAGCCTGCGGTTCCACAGGCAAAAACAGCGAGACCTTGTCTCAAAAAAAAAGAAAAAGGGACCACTTCCCAGATCCTGGAAGACAAGGGAGATGTGAGAAGAGAGAATCCGAGCTACCTCTCTCCTCACCCCTACGCTCCATCATCACTCCAGGAGGGAACATTCATGTTCTCCTGTAAAGAGGAGGAGGAAGACTGGGTCTCCGAGGGCAGGGTTGCACAACCAGGTCATTATGAGGAAAACATGAAAAACAAATCTAAAAAAAATCCCCTTGGGCCCAAGCCACAGGACACATTATAGTGAGGGGTCATAGGAGGCGCCCGACAAATGGTGCTCCCGTTTTCTCTGGCTGCTTTCTTGCACATCTTTATACCTATATCCTCAGCAATCAGAAACACCTCCTTGGACCAAAAACCCTCCAAGGCAGGCACTCCCAGTGCTTATAGGATTCTCAACATGGAACCACAGCACTGCTTAATAAAAAACACACATAAAAGAAAAGCGTTTTTTCACTTTGAAAGTCCAAGCTTCCCTTCTTAGGTCACCAGCCAGTCACTCGCTCTCCAGCCCCAAATTCCTACTTTTCCTCCTCATTCTCAAGCCCATTTGAACATTTGGAACTCACAAGCAAGGACTTCCCAGAAATCAAAGTGGAGAAAGGAAGGAAGCTGAGTGTCTGGCCATGCAGGCACATGCTCTTTATTGTCTGCTGGTTCTGTGCACTGTGCCAACTGGTGGTGCTGGCTGTCCCCACAGTAAAACAGGGGGTACCTTTCATCTGTACCTACCGGAGAAAGGGAGTGTGGAGGGTATTGCTTCTAAGTAAAGACAAGTCCCTACGATTGCTATGCCCGCACTGGCAAAGAAGTAAAGGCTGTGCCTCCTTCTACCCTGCTATGGAACAAGACCCCCATGGGCCCGAGTTGCATTACTGGAATCCACTGGCAGTGGTGACTCGCTGCCAAACCCCAGGCTGGAGGCCAAGGGACAAGCATCTGACTCTGCTGCAGGAAAGGACAAGGGAGCAACCCAGCAGCAGTCACTGCCCTATCTGTCCAGGATCAAATGCAGAACCATGAGGCCAAATAGTACTGGAAAATGGGATACAGCATACAAAGGAAACAGCTGACGTAAGAGCTCCATAAGCCCTAAACTCATGCATTTGGAACAACTGCAAAAGTTGGAGGGAAAAATACTGATTTGTGAAGGACGGCGGACATGCATACAACATGTTCCCTCTAAACACTGCTCTGCAGACATCTCGTCTTTGAACTTCTCTGACTAAAAAGTCCAAGGTTAGGGGGTGTTTTATTGCCTCCTAACTGTCTCTTCCCAGCGACGGAGGCAGCAGAAGGCTTTACGGCCTAGCAAGGGTGTCCTCCTGCTCCTCAGCCTCCCTGGTGCTCTGGCTGGCAACATGCACTCTCTCTGCACTGCCAGCCCACTCTGAACGGCCCTCTAGATTGCTCTCCTCATCATGTGCGCAGATCATTTCTCATCTCACATCCTGCCCCACCACACCCCCTCCACATCCCATACCACTCCCACCTGCTCAGAACACAGCCCCTTCCGCAGCAGGCTCAACACCCTCCCCTGCACACACCCTCACAACTCCCGCCTGGCACCCTCAGAGCCACAAATGGCCTGCTGTGACAGCAGCTACACAAGGCCCAGGAGCCAGCAGCTCAAACACCCTCCCTTTCCCTTCTGTCACTGAATGTTCAAGTTCAAGGTTAGTGAGAAGTGCCAGATTTTACAGTCTGGGAGTCCTCCCATCAGTGAAAAGGCTGAGGGAATGCAACGGCTCTCTCATCACACAGCCTTCCCATAGCAGTCAAATGCCAATCACTTTCTATCCTGTACGCTTCAGGGTTTTCCACAAGTTCACAGCTATGGATGCTTCTGATATTCTGGGTGACTGCACTCTACCTTCCTTCGTGAACCCATGTGACTTCCAACCTGAAGCTCAATACAGCTCAGAGGCCCCTCTTCCAAAAACTAGTAGCAAATCTTTTCCTAGCCGTGGCCACTGCTAACATGAATTGAGGGCCAGTGGGTCTCACTGAGGCAGCATTGGGTATGGGGGCCTGATTTATGACAGCGCCGTGGATGCCCTATACTCTCCTTGTGCTGAACATTTTGGTGACTAGCCCTGTGTATTCTGCACAAGCTTTGTTTCACCCCATTAACAGAGGACAATTGTATTAGCCATATGAGTCTGCGTTCCCATGTTACTTAATTGCTCCACTGCTGTGTTAACGAAGTTAGGAAGGGTTTGGCGAGACAGTAGATCACCTTCATGTACAGATATTTGTGGGTTTATTTTTCCTTTTGCCAGCTTGCCTCTCGGTTTCAATTGCCTACCATCTGCCTTTGAACAATCTAAGTGCGAGCAGATAGATTTTATTTGGAGGATGAAATGCTTTGCACTCATCCTAGGAAAGCATTTTCATATGCTGGTGTTCAGGGCATTCGCTGTTTAATAGGATTTCAGGGGCGATTCGGTTTGGGTTGGGAGTTGGTTCCTTCCCGTAATATTTTAAAAATAAAATCACCATTTTTCAGCAGAAGGAAGCAGGGTGGTCTGGAGGCCAGAACTAACCTCTCACCTTAGAATGAACCCTAAGACACCCAGTGTGAGTGCAGGTGGCAAGATAGAGCAGTGAATAGTGTGGCATCTATACAGTCTATTTCCTACTCCGCTGCCCTTGATTCTTTTTGGGTGTTTAAAAAGAAGGGGGATGGGGCTCCAAACATGAACTGTTTAAAGTCTGTAGTCTTCTTTACAAAACCAAAAAACACCCAATGGAAAAGTGGGTATGTTCACTCAGTTTGCTTGGTTGATTTTTTAATAATTTTTTCCACTTATTAGAGTGATTTGACTTGCACTGATCTGCTGGTTTGAGAATAGAGTCTAAAGTAAAACCAATCAATGAGTTGAAAATCAGTAAGCTGGCTGGGAATCAGAAGATCTGGGCTTCCAGTTTAGGTCTGAGTCTGAAATTCCTCAGAACTATAGCTCTAAATGTCTAACCGTCTACACTCGGCAGTTCTCAAGGCCTTCTGGGTGATCTGTACTTACGCTGCCAGAGCTGACTGCAGAGACCCGAGGATGCTGCTTTATTCTCAGAACAGCAGGGCTGAAGCTCCACAGCAGGTCTCAGTTTAAAGAAAGAGGCCAAGATACCACGAGGGTTAAGACCTTTGTGAATAACTTCCAGATTACAGCAGGAGTCTGGGACATGATTCCCAACTTTCTATCCCACCCACTCACCCCACTGGTCTCCCACTGTGCCAATGAGTCTTCACTATTCTGGAATTGCTGTGGAGTCTATGACTGAATTCTACAAAAATTCTCTTCCCTCTCCCCTTTATCAGGATCCTTGAAATGCAAACTGGGGATGGGTTGGGGAGGGGAGAAACCCTGTCCAGGAAAGGAGAAATCACAATACCCTTTTACGATTTTGTTTATTCCCTTCCCTTCTCACAAGCAAGATAGGTAAAGGAAGGCAAGCACATATTCCCTCCTATATGTATACATAATTTTCCTAACAGGCTAGGGCTTTGTTTTATTATAAACGATTAAAATTCTGAAAAGAGTCTTTATTTAGACCCCTACAAGACATGTTTTAAAGTGCAATGCCTGTGGAAATATGATGCTTTCAGTGGAATAAGATTTCACTTGGTCCCCTAGTAGTACTAAAAGTTGCTTCTATTAACAGAGAGAACCTGTATCTATGCCTGGTCTTAAAACTGATAGTACAAGCTACCTCCTAAATCTTGTCTCCATCATTTTCAAAAAAGTGTGAAGTTCAATGCTTTCACTCTATAATTATGTTGCTTTATGGTAGTGTATGACTCAAACAGAATTCCCTCAACTCCTTTCATTTAAGTGGCAAACAAGATGAAAATATCCTTAGAAAAATCCTACAAATGGGTAATTATAAAGGGCCAAAGACTATGAGTACCTCCGTGAAAGTCTGAATAGGAAAGACTATTTAAAGAAATGCAGACTCACTACTTAAATACAGCATAGCACACAGTATAAACTGCTATAAAATGAGAAAGTCATAATTCTCGATAAGCTAACACTGCATAGGAAGATACCACAAACATTAAAACTCTTCACTCACAGAAATGGTTACCTGAAACACTGCTTGAAATTCAAAGTAATTATATTAATTTCTAAGGTCACTATTGGAAAAACTTGTACATTTAAACCAGTTCTTCTACCAAATTCAATGAGAGCCACGTGAATTACAACAAAGACAAAAAAGAATCATTTTGGTGTCTTTAACTCTGTAACAACTATTTCCTAATTATTATTAATTTGGGATTATAACCATACCAAAATCTGCCAAAAGTTCACTTCTCTTTACCTAATTCTGAAGGACAGGCTGACAGAGTAGCAAAAACATGCTCTAACATCCAGTTAGCAAACTTGGGTAATGAAAACTGGTATGATCTCTAACTTACAGGAATACAAGAAAAACTAAGGGGAAAACAGAAGCAATAAACTATAAAATGAACAAACCCAGGGGGAATAATTACATATTAAAATAGTCATGAGAGACCACAATTGCAGTAGAATCGTCAAAAAGAAAGAAGAGCAAGAGATAATGTGAAAGTGAGTGAGTGGTCCTCAGGGGATGAGAACCCACAGATGCACAGCAAACCTAGCTTTAGAGAACTCATTTGAAAAATCCCGTTTTAAAGGTTTATACTCCAGACACGATAATGTAGGAGGGTCATAGTTTCTCTTTGGGGACTATGAATGAATGCGTGATGAAATGAAGGAGAAACAAATCGATTCCATTTTAGTGAAATAAAAAAGGTCCACCTCTGAATAGAACAGGGAAAGTGCTCCCCAAAAAAACTACAGAGGTGAAAGGAAAAGACAGGCTGCTGGAAGATGAGGGGACTAGGGAGAGGTAGGGAAATGCATGGTGAAGCTAAGTAAGCTAATAATAGAGACAGAAGGAAGCAGTGCTCCACAGGAGATAGAGATGCAAAGGAAGAAAAGCAGGCAGCCGGTCTGGGAATCACTGGCAATTATCGAATTGCACAAGAAGCTGCAAGGCTACCGCCTTGAAAAAAAAGAAAAATTCCATCTCCCTACCACTCTGCTCCTCTGGATTAGACTTCGAAGTTACTTACGACACAAGCCTGATAGACAACTGTGGTCCTTAAAGAATTCTACTTTTGTTGTGAACAGTATTTTGATGTTCTGGGTTTACTATGCCTTAGGAATTAAAGCAAAGGTTAGGAAAGGGGAAGTAGATTTTAAAAATGCTTTAAAGATGCGTGCGCATGCATGAGGGTGTGTCTATACTACGACCCAATTTCAAGTCTCCCACAAAGTGAGGATGCAAAAAGTTGTAGCACTAGTAGACAGAGGCCAGAGTTCAGCACAGCGCACCTCGGAGGAGCACGAGGGCAGCTGTCTTCTATCTTGGGTTGTATGACTTGCCAAATGTATTGGGCTATCCGCCTGCGAAGTCCAATATCCTGCTCTGAAGAACGGCCAGTCAGGAGGCGTGTGCTCATGTGTTTGTTTAACAGAGGTAGCACACCTGGCTGGGCACTTGTGCCATCTGATACCACAGGGGGGAAATTTCTTCCTGATCTCAGCTTATGATCAGATTCTGCCCTGCGGCACAAGGCTTAAGTGTCCTTACAACTTTTCTCCAGAAGAAACAAATACTAACTCGTCCTTCTCAAGACCAGTCAGGGATGGGAAAAATGAAGGAAGTTCAGGAAAGACTTTGGGGGTTGGTGCTCCTAGTTACTGAGTGTCACCTTGGCCAGGCTGAAAGATGGGCTGCAGTAAGGCTCAAGAGCATGGGCCTCACATAATCTTATTCTTCATAGTAACAGTAATGGATCAAATATAACAGCATCCACTTTGGTAACATTCACCACATCAGTTAAAAGAAAAAGAAGTCCTTTTATCAGATCATAATCACTATTTAGGGCTTGGAAAATATGGTAACTTGGGGGGGGGGCGGGTATGCCCTCCCACACAACTGCACAGAGCACAATATTTCCACTCCCATTGACATTTCAACAGCTCATTAAGCAAAGCAACCTGACAGGCAGGGACAGTCACCAGTATATTAATGAAGAGGAACAATGGTGATGGGGTGTCACAGAGGCTTTGGGGGTGAACTTGGTATGCTCACATTTTTCTCCTAGGGAGATCAATTTTTAAGTAAATTCAAGAGAAAAGATACTAGAAGTTCAAAAGTTTGATTTTTTCCCATGGTGGGTGGGTGTGTGTGTGTCTTACACTATTTTTTTAAATTTTTGTATTAATGTGCAATCAATAACGTAACTATAATTTAGAGAGCACAACTTCACACTTCCTTACATACACAGGTTTCTTTCAGCCTTCAAAAAAACTCCAATGTTGAAGCCCTATCTCCCCCCTTGTCTGGTCCCCTTTGCTCTCTCCCCAATTCCTTCTGGTAACAGGTATGTTTTTCACAGAGTCTGAGAATAATTTTTACTGTGCTTTGCCAGTTTGGAGGACAAACTGAATGGATCTTAAGATGATCAGGTTACATGAAGTAAGTCAGTGGAAAGGCAGTTACTGGAAGTTTTATTATATAGATTATACATTATCAAGTTTGTTCTTACTCAGGTTTCTAGAACCGGGACTATCATTCCTTACAGAACTATCTAGGGGACATCCTCAGGATTAGATGGAGATGTCCCAATTACCAGGAGATCCAGGTTCAATGAGGCTTAGCCCCAGTTCCCGTTCCCTGGACCCTAGGCTTACCACTGTAAAGGCCAGAATGGAGGAAGTTAAGGGGGAAGGAAGGAAATGGTATCCACCTCAAGAGCCTGGGTAATGGAGATGCCAAGCCAGGGACGAAGTAGTTATGTTTGGAGAAAATTGACAGTGGCACATTGTTCAAGCAGGAGGTATATAAGTTAAGAGGGAGGTACCCTCAAGGGGGTACCCTTACGTCAGCAGCCTCTGAATGTGTACTTTCAATAGGAACACGCAGACCTAGGCCTTGCTGCTCCCTGAGGTGGTTTAGCTCCACATTCTCATGACAAATCCTGACATGTCCCTCTTGGGAAAGGCACAGGACTCCCCTGAGGACAAAGAGCAAAACAGCTTGGAGACAGATCCACATGCAGCCATGATGAGGTGGGAAGGCAGCTGCAGCATGGGTCTAGAAAAGAGAGTCCCTGCGGGTGACAGTTTGGGGAAACTGTAATGGCATCCTTCTTGGGGTCTGGATGCATTCAGAAAGGTAAAACTGTTCCTATATCCTGATACCTTGAATCCCAACCATAGGTCAGCAGCAACAAAAGCCAGGAGGAAAGTGGGCCAGTTAGGCCTGCATGGAAGGCCTGTGTGTCTGCCTGAGTCTGAAAACATCTGACTTCTCTCAACTGGTACATTTCTATACTTATCAGATTGGTCACAACCTTAACATACTACACTAACAGTTTTCGCTCTTTAAGTGAACAGCACTCAGTTGTTCACTGTAACTCATCAAGGCTGTCGCACCTGGCACAGGTTTGTTTTTTCTAGTCCTCTGATACACTCAGTTGTTCTCACTGGTTTTGTCCCTGAAGGGTAGACACTAAGTGTAAAAGAAGAGTCCCAGAGAGATCATCACCTCAGACAAGTGTAAAAGAGACTGGACAGAGTTGGGTCAGATTGCTCCCCTTCCTTGGAAAATCATCACAGACTTCACAGAAGACTCAGAGCTATGCTCGTCTTCCAGTTTATTACATCTGCTGCTCTGCTAGTAGAGGAGTGAGATGGGGAACAACTGACAGCTACTGTCCCCAGAGAATCACAGCCTGTATGACCACAACCAAGAGCCCTCAACTCTGTCTCCCTGACCCAGGACATATCCTTAGCCAAATCAAGGAGGAGGATGGATCTGCCAATAGATTCACTCATTCTCAGCTCACATGCTTCCCCTTGCCCATTTGGCCTTAAGGTTTTCAAGCCTTTTCTCCAGCTGTCTAGGTCCTGTCTGGGCAATCACAAGGTATAGGAAGACGGGGTGCTGTATGTGTACATGCTCAGTGCTTAGGTCTCTTGAGAGTACCCTAAGTATGGAGATGCTTGGGGGTCCTGAACCCTACCTTTCTTCCTCTTTCTACTTTCAAGGGGTGTTTGCTCAGGATTTCAATGGTGTAAGGTACTTATCTTGCACTTTCTTCTCCGCATCATAGAGCCTAGCTCCCACAAAACTCACCTTAGAAGTTCAACAAATGCTTGCTGATTTTTAAAATTCTAGTCCAATAATAAATGTTCACCCTCCTCTATGCCAGGTACAGTGCTGGGTGCTGGAAATATAGAAAAGAATCTTTGTGATAGAGTTGGGCGCAGTGGCACACGCCTACAATCCCAGCCTTGGGAGGCTCAGACCAGGAATCACTTGAGTCCGCAGGTTCAAGACTACCCTGGGCAACATAGCAAGACCTAGTCTAAAAAAATAGCCAGGAATGGTGGCACGTGCCTGTAATCCCAGCTACCTGGAAGGCTAAGGCTAGGGATCACTTGAGTCCATGGGTTTTGCACTATCCCAGGCAACATAGTGAGACCTAGTCTAAAAAAAAAAAAATCTATGTGATAACTGCTCTCAGTGGAATTTTGCCCCAGTTAGAGGATGAAAACAATTCAAATGTATTAGGAACATGATCCATAACAAACACAGGTTCAGGGAGTTGCAGGGCACCAACCTGGCAGGAACAGGGAAGGCCTAAGGAGCAGGTCTCCGATTACAAGCTGACTCTCAGACAGAAAAAAAGACCAGGAGAAGATCCTAGATATAAAAATGTATATGATGTGGTCCAGGGGCAGAGCAAGTACTGGTTGGAACATGATGTGCACAGGGAGAGGACCCCCTAGAGCAGGGCAGACTCTAAGAGCTTTGTCCACCATGAAAAGGATCTGGGTTTCATCCAGAAGTACAGTGTCGGAAAGGGCATGATGTGATCAATTTTTATTTGCAAGGAATCATTCCAAGTTGGACTGGAGGATACAGGAAGGAGAGGTAAGAAGAGGAGAGACAACAGGAAGGAGGACAGTGGTGGTCAGGACAGGAAAGGATGTGGGGGTTTGGGGAAGCATTGCAGACTGCCTGGCCCCCAGAATTTTCTGTCCAGTAGCTTCAAAAAGCAACAGAGCATGAGTCTGTTAGTGTGTCAAGGCCCAGAGAATGGCCATTACTTGCTTTCCTCAGTTCTGGTTTTTGTGGCAGCGCTGGCTTTGGGTTGGTCTCGGAAGAATGACAGCAAGGTGACTTGGCAGAACTATTCATTACTATCCTCCTTTTGGCTGTTCTCCCTTGAAATTTGTGTCCTGAGCAGTTTACTTCTATTTTGTTTACTTCTATCTTGATGGTATAAGACTCTTAGATGGATTCTTTTCACAGAAACCTCCACCAAGAAAAGCTGCCATCTTCTCTCCCATTAATCCTGCTCATCAACGCCTCTTGGCAGAATCTGGCCTAGGTGAGACAAAATAAATAAATGAAAATACTAACAACCAGGCATTGCCAGGTGGCAAAAGTATCGGCAGAGGTTTCTAAGAGACACCTGTTTGTTTGTTTGTTTTTAACAGAACAGCTGCTAGCAGAGTAGAAGTACAGCATCCCAGGAATAAAAAGGAGTTCTCATTAAAACCCAGTAGTAGCAAAAATTTGCAGGGACTGATTTTCAGCTATAGCACCTGAATGTGGAAAGAAGTTCAAAGATGAGACACATAATAGGAACCCTACTTTGCTGAACTTCAGAACCTGAATACAATGTTGCTGGTGGGGAGGTGATTCACCTATTCATCTGTGTATTCTAAGGCATAAATCCTTCAAGCACCTATTATATACTTAAAGTATTATCACAGACATACTGAAGCTTTTTGAAGTTTGGTTGATTCAAACCCTGTGGCTGACCGAACAACTCCTTACTTAAGCCGGCTTGAAAAGCAAAACAGAGCACAGCCACGTAGAAGGTGGCCACAAACAGAGGAACAAATAAACAGTATCCTAAATTCTTTTTTCAGTTAATTCACTAATGAAGACACACACGACACACATGCACACAATCTATCAACATATAAATACCACAGGCAACTATTTCGTAGCTAGCATGCATACGTTACCTTTTCACACAAGACCAGGGAGATGCTTTCAGAAACAGCTTGTTAACAGCCCCTCATACTGCTAGTTAACAATCCATTTATAGCCCATCAGAAAGCCAGGCCTCCAAGGAGATATATTTTATATCTACGGTCAATCCTCACTTAATGTCATGGATTGGCTCTTGGAAAACTGACGAAGTAAACCTATATAGAACAAAGCCAATTTGATCATAAGCTATTTGATAAAAGCAACAGTTAAGTTCCTATGGCTTATTTCTGGTCACGAAAACATTATCCAACTTCAAAATAAAGATCCAAAATATTCCCAATATGAAAGACCCATTTGTAGCCATGTGTTCATTCATCTTCCAGCATGCTGATTCCAGTTCAGGGCTGTGGTAGCTCCACAGCCTATTCCAGCAGCTTTGGGTACCAAGTGGCACCTAACTTGGGACAGGAGAGCCTTTCATTACAGGTGTACCCACACCCCCTCCCACACTCCTCTCATGCTCTCTCTCTCTCGCTCTCTCTCTCTCTCTCTCTCTCTCCCCCCCTCTCCTCTCTGCCCCTCTCTTCTCTCCTCCCTCCCACCCTCCCTCTCCTCTCTCCTTTTCCCTCCCTCCCTCCCTCCCTCACAGCTTTTTATCTCATACACCATGATAATGAGGCTGTTACTGGAGGACCTGTAGGTCCATGAGGTTCCTTTGGGTTTTTGCAACGTTTTCTCCACAGGCTAGAAAACAGATTACCTTAATTTCTGTGACTTCAGAGTCTGCAATATATATGTGCGCACATGCAATGGGAGGGACAGAACGGCTCCTTGGGGTAAAAGCAGGGGGGTACCCAGGAAGCACCAGCCACACTGTCCAGTCCTGCCCAGAACTCAAAACAGCCCACAAAGGTCTGGGGTCAGTGACTGTACGCTCTTCTTCCTACAGTATGTTAATTCAAACCCCTTAAGCTTGAGACTTCAATAACTTCTCTGGGATTCTTGCCCTGACCCAGAGAAGTTACTTTTTAGGCTCAGAGTGTGGACCGATCTCTCCTAAGGTAACTAAATAATGAAATCAGTGCCCATACATGCAAGGAGTGGACCTGAACTGGCAATCCACCCCCCCGCCAAAAGCCTAACCCACGTGTCTTGAGTATACCAGGACCAGCTAAGCGACGCTTTGCTGGCAAATGGTACAGAGAAACCCCTTAGGTGGGAAGCCCCACTGTGTCACCCTTCCTCACTCAGCTGGGGACATGGACTTCAGAACTTCCCCAGGGTGAGTAATTATAATCTTACCAATACAGGCCCCACTCAGAGTCCCAAAAGGATTAAGAGACAAGAACCCTAAGAATAGGAAACCCCCAAAAAGGATTGCAGATACCAATTTGCAGACTAGAGAGGTGCAGTGAATCCTTTCCAGTGATCTATCAGGATGCACCCTGACCATCCACACATCTGCTAGGGGAGAGTCTGGATTTGCCTTAAGTAGCAAGACCAAAAACATACCCAAGTAAGAAATAGGGTGTATGTGAACTCACTTTCACCTATAACCTAGATATAAACTAACCAGTAGGCAAGAGGACTACACTGCCATCCACCCACACCCGCTTCCCTGGTAAACCTTTAAATACCGCAGCTGAAATGGAAATGTACACAGAACCAATTTTCCCTTAAATCGGACAGCACAACAAGATGGCTAACCACAAAAACACACAGGCAATCCCCCTGCCTTAGAAAAGCTCATTTGGCCATTTTACCAAATTTATCTAGAGAGATGAATTCTCAGAAAAGCCGGCACAAGTTCTAGAACTCACCTCCTCTCTTTCTGCTGAGATAACAAGGCCTACGGGTGGGGTGTGCCAGCTCTCTGTCTTGTCTTACTTGTATTTTTTTAAGGCTTCACTCCACTCATGTCTTAAGAGTGGCCTTGGCCCAGATAGTGACACATAAATATCCTGCCTTCCATGTCAGTGATTCCTTGGTCATTTTCAAGTGTGGGTCACTTTTAAAAGTCAAGGTGACAGAAGGGGGAAAGCATGGCAGACGGATATCCGAACTGTGCCCAATCTGACACTGGGCCACTCTGCCCATCACCCTGCCTGTCTGTGTGGAAAATTAAAGCTAGCCTACAGTACACTGGGAAAGATTAGAGGCTCATCAGTACAGCCTTCCCAGGCTTGCCAATATCACCCCTGATCCCATCGTATTCAAAAGCCATGTCTGACCTCCAGCTGACTTCAGCATGCTGAGAAGTGCACCCTCACCACCTAACTAAGGCTCGTGCCAAAAGCAGAGAACCCACAGCCTCACCAGAGCAGAATGTAAAACTCAGAAAGTGAGCCGTCGTTTCTCTGATCCTCATCCCTTCCCAACCAGTATAGTCTCTCCTTCCAGTGCACCCTAAACTATCCGAGTCAGCAGGCAAAGAGAAGGACTAAATGGCACAAAGTCAAGTAAGAGCTGGCAGCTTTCCAGGGGACCTGAGAGGTAGTCAGCCAAATCAGGTCATTCAGGTCTCTAAGTCTGTAGAAGAGGAGACTCATCCAGACTGCCGATTTGCTTTTCTCAGATTTCATCCCCCCAAATCACAACCCACCCACCTGGCTCAACTCCCATGAGGATGGATCAGCTGGAAAAGGTTCACAGTAAGGGTGATCCCTGACCCACTGCCCTCACCCATCACTGTCCATTACAGTCAAGCAGGGCCTCAAAGACGCAAAGCATCAGTCAAAAGAAGTCATGATGCAGATTTTCCCCCCTCAACTTCCCTGATCTCAAGAGAAAAGAACACAGCAGGTACAAAGTGTACCAGGGGAGCAAACCTTCTAATTTTCCATTTCCCAAAACCAAGCATACCAACTCTGAAGCAGGAAGCTGGGTGCCTGCAGAGAAGGTCCTGAAAAAATATCCCTTCTGTCCCTTCAAGCCTGTGATCACAAAACTCTATGTGGAAGTAATCAGCTAGACCATACGGTTGAGTCAGGAGACACTACAATGGGGTTTGTTCTGGCAAGGGTCTGATTGGATGGTCAAGGAGAGTGTGGAAAGACCAATGGTCTAGAAATAACAAAGAATAATGAAGGAATTAGTGCAGAGAGAAGTTTCCTTGCCTGAGCCCAGCTCCTCAAAGCAGTCTAGCATGCTCCCACTACCCTTTTTCATAAAGTCTCAAGGACATTTCCTCTCGCCAGCCCCATGCAGACCTATCTGAGTATTAATTATTAGGCTGAGCTCACGACTAATTCTAAATTGCCTCCTGACCTGGATTCGTCCTTAGAGACCCAGCTCTTCTGGCCACACCCGGCAAGGCAGTGATTCGAGGTCTCCCTCTCATCTCGTAGCAGAGTCAGAACTTTGCCTGCCACTAGACCCACATTTCACCAGGGAACAAGGGAAAATGTTAGGGAAATAAATGGGTGACTTCAGAGACAAATGGGACTTGATTTGGGTGGGACTTGATTTTTTTTTTTTTAATCACAAGACTGATGTCTATCTCTTCCAGGAAATACTTTAGCGTCAGCTCTCAACTTTAGTTGCTGCTTCCTCACATATAGGGGATGTGTGAGAGAGGCAGGGATTACAGATAAGTTTCTTCGGGAACATGAAGCTAAATGGCCCCTCATAACCCACTAGAGAGGGAAGAAAGCAGCTGAGTAGAAAGTCCCAAATTTTCACTGTGTTCTCCAGGTGCAGAGCAGAAGAGCAAGGGCCTTGCCCCAAACCTCAGCTTCTTCATAGCAGTCTGAATGGGTCCACACCTACATCATGGGGTTAGAGGAGGGAGTGAAATTAACCTTTTCTCCACAATTCCTTCAAAAGGGTCTTTGCCCAGTCTCTAGCTCATCTTCTCACTGAACAAATCTGCACAAAAGAAAATTCAGGAACCCAACTTTAGTCCACAGGGAAACATCTGTTGAGTCCTTTAACAGCTAATAAAAATAAAGGTTCCATCAATGCCCAATGTAACAAATTCGGCTTTTTCAAGTTCTTCTGGATAAACTTCCACTAAGTCATCTACTCATGGCTCTTGAAACTGAAAATTCACCACTCCACAGTGAACAATGTCTGTTCTGTGGTCAGACAGACAGGGAACTGCCTGTTAAACAAAAGCAGACTAAAGAATGGATGTTCTCTTTCAAGATTCATCAGGGTCGCAAATAATAAGCTACTATGAACAAGCAGATCCCTGAATAGGTTGGAATACTTGAGAGCTGAGTAATAACGCAGGTGAGAGTCACTGTACAGTACTTTCAGGCTTAGGTTTTTCCCTTTTCTTTCATCTCTGGAAACTTACTCAAAACCACACTAGTTATTCCCTCAAAGTGTCACCAAAGATGCAAAAGGCATTTCTTACTCTCCCAGAATGGCGGTCAGCTCCTCACTCGCGTTGCTAAGGCGTGGATTCAATTAAAGTTCAAAGGAGAGCTTTTCTGAGCTCTGAGGGAACCAGTCCTAGGAGAGACTCAAGGGGAGCTTGATAAGAGCACTTGCTAGTAGCAGTCAACTTGGTGTGTGTGTGTGTCCGTGTGTGTGTAGGGGGGTCTGGGTTTTAATTCAGACAGTACTGCAAATCAGCCACACAAGCTTGAGCAAGACCCTGAATAACATCTGCCTCTGAATTCTCAGATACATCACACACACTTGGGTCTAGGGACTCTATAACCCTTTCCAGACATACATGTTCAGGAGAACATACAAACAGGAGAAAAGCAAACATTTTTAACAGTGCAAGATCCTTCTTTAGGTGACTTGCATTACTCCAACAGCTCTAAGAGATGGATTCCTTTACTACCACTTTGGAGGAGTGAGTTAGTTAGTTCATCCAGATTAAGATCAACAATTCAAGTTCAAGAACTCGGGTCTACTTTATGCTCTTTTACCTCCCTCCCCCCCAAGAACTCTGGCTGGACCCCTGCCTCAGCAATTTACAATCCACTTAAGGGAAGCTGACTTTGCAGACAAGGACCAAAGAACCACACAAAATAGAATAAAATGTAAATGTGAATCTGAAGGAGAGGTGACTAGAGCTACACTGCAGTAACAGGACATCACAGAGCACAGACACCCACAGCATCAGCCAGAAGTCCCTTTCAGGTCATTCAGGAAATGAGATCTTTGAGACCTTTCTTCCCTATGTCTGACTCCCATACACACAGGGACATACCCCTGAGAATACACAAGGTGTAATGAATGTGCAGTTTTATGGGAAAGCTCTTTCCTGTTTTTGCTGGGGAGTTTTTTCATAGGTCATTCATCTTAACATGCTTTCTATGCTAACCCTTTCTTGAGGGCTGTCTTTCCAAATTGCACGGCATCATTTCCTCTTTTCAAATATCATTTAAAGCTTGTCTTTAGCATGAAGTCATCATGAGCAATGATCAGCTAGGTCACTGAACAGTGCCACAGAACAGGGTCTAATTCTGCAAAGGAGTCTGTTCAGAATTCAGGTCTGCTCACTGGCAGTTCTCCTGTATCATGGCTGGCATAGTGTGGCAGGAACAAGGACCCAGGACATTGCCAGGTACTGGCATTGGCTTGGTGACTGAGGGCTCTGGGAATCTCAGACAAGCTGTTTTAACAGCCAGGAGGTCATTTCCTCTCCTACCCCAGAAGCAAAGTAGATTATGCTTTCTTTAGCCCTTCTCACTACTCCACACTCTGTTTCCTTCCCTATATGTACTCTAAAGACACTTCACAAGTCTTTTCTAATTCAGAAATTTATGTAGTCACATATTCAAAATTCTCTCTCCCTTCAAGTGAATAGGAATAAGACTGGGTGGTCAGGTTAACAGAAGAGGAAACAAGCTGATTTCTTTAGTGGCAAAGGACAATCACAAAATATCTGAAAAGATACCATATAGATTCCTAGAAATCACACAAAGAATCAAAGAAGCATGTGAGGGATGGTTTCAAAACAACAACACTGTGATTGTAGGTCATGTCAAAGTTTTAAAGGAAAATAAAGTTGTGGAAGGAAAAGAGAATGAATGAGCAGATAGCAATGCAGGCCCAGACGCCTAGTACAGGCTAGACAGGTGAGAGGTCATGACTTCTGCCTGCCGCCCACTTAATAAGGAGTAATCAGGCACCAGGGGAAAGAAGAGACATGCAGAGAAGGAAAAGTTACTGAGAAAAACCTGAAGGACCCAAGATGAAACATATTCAAAGAAAAAAATAGTCTTATTTTGTCTGAAGTGTGATTAGTGTGAAAATGGTAGACTGGGACATTCATTCCCAGGTGGAAGACTGGGTCTGACTGCTGGCTGTCCCCAAACTATAGGTTATGGCTCCAAACATCCACCCTCAGAGGAGATGAGAAAAGAAAGGACATTCAGGGCCTCAGTACACAGTGCTGCCCATCCTCCCATCTTGGGGGGAGGTTCAGTCAGGGCCCATCACTCTCTCAGCTTCCTCATTTTCTTCCCACAAATGGCTGTGCTTCATGGAGAAGATTTTGGAACTGCAGTTCCCAGATGCAGTGTCTGGCCCTGGCACTGTGACATGGATCCTGTGGGATCTCACTCAGCATGGTTTACCTGTCCTGGGCTCCAGTCTCCTTTGCAAAATGGGGAGAAAAACTTTATCCCTGAGCAAGTTGTGAAGAGTAAATGAGATCATATACATAATCACTTAGCACAAGAACCAGCAGGCAACAGTGTTCAATAAATGATGGTGACAATGATGGAGAAGGGAAGTAAAAAAAAAAGAGGAGGAAAAGAGAAAAATGTAGGAGCAATCATCAGTAAAACAGGAAATACCTTCAACTGTACAGAATTCAAAAAACTTGACAAATGCAAATGTTCCAGCAAATAGCCTTTAAGCGTAGCCACTTTGGGTGTGGGAACTCTGAGTAAACTCACACTTGTTCTAGTCAACAAACAGATAAAGAACAAATAGACACAGGGATTGGTTTCTTACACACGTCCAACAACAAATAAAGCAGTGATGGACTCTGCCTGCAAATTCCAGTGCTTGTTCTAAAATGGCATTCACAGAGAAAAAGATATCACTTGTACATCCCACATTCTAGGGGGCTTCATTTGACACTGAGTCATTCTGCTGGGCGAGCCACACTGAAAGGCAATTTTCACAAATTGGCAATCAAATGAAACTACTCTTCAAGTTACTCCCAACAAACCCTGGCCTCCTGGTCCCTTGAATTTCTTCAGTGTGAGTAAATGTAGTAAATCTTGATCAGATTTACAGAATCCAATTCAGTTCTACCTTCTTCTGCCATCCACATGTGGAATATATAACCCCCTTGACTTACCAAGGTTAAAAAAGTAAGCCACATCCCCAGGTCCCCAGGTTTTTAGCTGTTGCTGTTTGCAACAGGGAACTGGCTACACAAATAAAGGTGTAAATCTAGTTGCCCCTAGATAAATGAGCCAATGGCCTGCCCAAGGACTCCACAAATAAGACCTGAGAGCAGGGCCAGGACCCTTCATACAGAACAGAAATATCAGTCCCTCATACACTATAAAAAATTATAGCTGCATCCTACTTTGGGGGATATAGTTAAAGAATGCCAGCAAGCTCTCAAAGAGATAGTTGTACACTCATATTAACATGAGCATTAATCACAACAGCCATAATTCAGGAAGCAACCCAAATGGCTTATCAACAGATGAATGCATAAAGAAAATATGACCTTTATACTTTGCTGGAATATTATGCAGTCTTTAAAAACAAAACCTATTGCATGCAACAGACTAAACAAACCTCACATAATACTAAAGGAAATAAAAATACTAAATGATTTCACTCAGATGAAGTATCTAAAGTAGTCAAAACAGTAGAAACAGAAAGAAGAAAGGTAGATGAAAAAATGAAAACTAGTATTTCTTGTGTATAAAGTTTCAGTGTTGGCAGGTGAAAAAGTTCTAGAGATCTAAGATATCACAATGAGAATATACTCAACACAACTGAGCCATAGACTTAAACATGGCTAGCATAGTTAATTTAACGTTATGATCTCTTTTTTTTACCACAATAAAGAGAAATTATGGTGCCAACATAAGACCACCAAACCTTCCTGCCCTCATCCCTACTCCTACTACTTCCTCTTCTCACATCTAACAATATACTTCCTGGGCCCAGGGCTCCCCCCCACACACCATCTTCCTTGGCACGTACCTCCCTGCCCTCATACCAGCTGGCTGGTGATTAAAATGGACCAAGCTAGGAAGTGCCAGGAAGCATAGTCTAGCATATTGAATTTCCTTGGCCTTTTAGAGGGATGCACCAGGAACCCAGCAAATACGGTGCAGGAACCTGAGACCCAGGAGGCCCATCTTGCTCTAAACCTGGCTGCGTCACTATCAGCTGCAGTAAACCACTGACCTCTCTGGGCCTGCTTTCTATAAAAATTGGAGGTCAGTCCAGGTGATCAATCTCCCAGATCTTTAACTCTGAAAGTCTAAAAGTTCCCTGAGTCAATTGTCAGAGAAACAGGGGAAAACTTGTTCTCACTCACCTAAACCTTCTGAAGGGACTCTTCGAGTCCCAGTGTTGTCTCTTTTATTCACGTCCTTGTTTTTAATTTGTTTAGGCCCACAGGTGTTTTTTGAAAATTTTATCACTATTATGCCAAAATTCTACTGATGTGCTTTCATCCAGACCTCCTTTACAGCAATGTGGCACAATACAGTTCATCTCACATAATGCAAGCTAGTGGATGGAGGTGATAAAGTCAGCCTGGGAGGGATGGGGATAGAGAAAGGAAAGAACACTGGCCTCCTCCCAGGCCTCACTTCAAATCAGCAAACACATCTAAGAAACATTTCTGTGCCAACTGCCAAGCTAAGTTCTAGGACACAGAGATCGTCACAAAACCCAAGGAGCTCAGAGTCCAGTGGGGGGGGGGGGGGGGGG
>PVHY01023044.1:0-21569 GCA_004024945.1 Uropsilus gracilis | reverse complement strand
AGGAAGAGGTGGGGGAGGAGGTATTCCCACTCCAGGTAGAGGAGGAGGGGGAGGAGGTATTCCCACTCCAGGTAGAGGAGGGGGGGGAGGAGGTATTCCCACTCCAGGAAGAGGTGGAGGAGGAGGTATTCCCACTCCAGAAAATGAAGGGGAAGGATGAGGTACTCCCACTCCAGAAAGTGATATGGAAGTAGGTATTCTCTCACCTGGCAGAGGGGGAGGAGGAGGTATTCCTTTATCAGACAAAGGTGGGAGAGGGGATGATAGCATTTCTGTACTAACAAGAGGAGGAGGTGGGGGAATTGCTGTACTAGGTGGAGTGGGTCCTGTGGTACCAGAGGGATATAGGAATGGTGTCATGCTCACACCAGGCATAGAGCCAGATGACTCTGTGCAAGACAGAGGTAGAGATGGTGGGGGTGGGATGTTATGGCTATTGTCAAAGGAAGAGAACAAAGTGTGTTTATTGCTGGTTTCAAATTCAGAATGAAGAGAAAGATGCGAAGACTGTGATCCAATCTGCTCTTGACTATCCAATCCAGGAAGGGCTATAGGTGTTGGAGGTTGTGCTTGTGCTTCAAATTGTACTGATATTCGCTTTGGAGACACAATCAAAGAAATCTCTGAACAGAATTTTGTCTGTGATCCAGAAAGTGAGGTTGGCATAGCTGAGTAGACACTTTCATCCCCAGGAGGGCATTCTGGCAGAGCATTCACAGAAGGCAAGGTTGTTATTCTGTCCTCCTCTGTTGGGGATGTCTGGATTGATTTTGCCTGTAAAATCCTTTGATGTTGTACATCATTTTCTTCTAACTTGAGAGATTCAAGACAGACATCTTCTGAAGGTGCCTCTCCATTCTGAAGCCCATGATGGCCACTGGTAACCTCCATATCAACGACAGGGTAATGCTTCTCTAGTTCAGCTATTTTGGTCCTCAGATCCTCAATAGTCTGTTCCAGTTGTTGAATTACAGTTGCCTGTCCTTCAAACTTCATGTCAAAAACTTCCTGAGAGAAAACAAAGATTAATATAGCTAAATATAAAAAACAAAACTCCAAATAAGAAAAAAAGACTTTAAAATGAGCAAAATATAATACTCCTAGAACGATTTCTCCACAGAAATATTTCCATGTGTCTTCTCTTTTCCAAAATTGGATTTAAATGTAGTTGACACACATTACCACAAAGTTCTATGCCTCATGTTTTCTATCTTTTTAGTAATATAATTGAAGACAAGTAGGCCATTGCAAATAGAGCATAAGATTCTGAGTGACAAATTAAACTTTTTTTCATATAGCCTCTATCTTCCCTGGCTAGTAATATTTACTATAGGATATTCCCTAAGACATTTTGAATCTGATTTTCAAGGTAGTCATGATATTTGAATGATAATCTCTGAAAGAGTTTCCAATTGATTTATGTGAAATACATCTGACATTCAGATGGATTTGTACATATGTGTCACTACCACAGCTAAATGATGTCTAACATTTCCAAGACTTACAATCAGACAAAAATACGTTAAGAAAAAAATACTTTAGGTAGAAAGGGGGAAAATTCCTATGTGAAAATTAAATATGATTAATAAATGTGTGAAAAGAGAAAGAAATTGGGTAGAAAATAAGAAATAGCTAAAGATAGAAAAAAAGTAAGGAAAAACTCCTGCTGTGAAAATCTGTAGTGTGACACAACTCAGAAGGCTGGAGATAAGGTAATAGGAGAACTTTAGGGTAGACAATGATGTAAAGTAAAATAAATAATTTTATGAAATAAAATAATTTTATGAAATAAAAAGAAATGGAAGGGGTCATAAACAAATGAATGTGAACAGCTGCTAGAAGCTGAGTAAACTGAGAAAACACATTCTCTCCCAGAGTTTCCATAAAAAATAAAAATAAATAAAATAAAAATTTAAAATAAAAAGAGCACAGTGCTACTGATACCTTAATCTTAGTCCTGAGAGATCCATTTGAAATCCCTGACTGCCAGAATAGTAAGACAATGAGTTAGTATTGCTTCAGGTTAACAAGGAAAAAAGGCTTGAATTTCCTGACCCAGAGACTTATTAAAAATTATTTCACTGATACCACCACAAAAAGTCAAGGGCCCACAAGCACAACACTTTTATTATATTTGCCACACAGGTGCTGAAGCTAACACCCAGATTTGCTTTTGCACATATAAAAAAATAAATCAGAGATTACATAAAGATTGTATTGATTACAAAACTAAGCTGTACAGTATGAACTGAAATAGAAAGTCACCTGTTCTACCTTAACCACAAAACTGTACTTCAAGGCAACTTTTCACAACTTATGAGAATACCTGGAAACATCAACAAAAATCTTGCTGAGTATTACCTGGGGGACAGCAAATAACTTTTAACTATTTAGTTTAGTTAGTTGTTTAAAGAATCCACAAGTAATAAGGATCAATTATTTTATAAAACAAAAGTTTGGAACCATAGTATTGTTCAGCTATAACAACAAAAATGACAAAAATAACACATCATATTTTTTACTTAGAGCTTCTGTCAGCAGTTTATATAAATTATTAAACTTAAGTCTCATAGAAAATCTCACAGAAACATTATTAGTACCCTCTTTTTACAAATATAAGGAGCTAAAGCACAGGCTAAAATACTTTGCCTAAGTTTTCTAGTCAAAAATGAAATAACTGGGAATTGTACCAGGGTAAGAAATCCAACATCTTCACATCCTCAACCACCATGGTATGACTATAAGGGAATTTCCTACCACATTTAAGTAATCCTTCAAGCACCATCACCTAGGAGGCAATCAACCTCACATTACTCACATCTGTTTCCTTAATTTGTTCCTAATAAAAGATGTTTCTGCAAAAGATAATAAATTATGAAAATGATAAATATATAAAGAGCACTGTAGCTGACAGTTTTAATCAATACAAAAAAGAATATTCAATTATTCTAATAAGTTTGTAGTTGATTTGGATAATGGAACCTAAGAAGTAATATCATTGTAAGCTTCTAAAAGAAGAATTACAAGCTGAATTTCAAAGGAAGTTAAAGTAGGTTGAAATAATATTTTGTCACTTATATCAAATAAATTTTTTTTTCCAGAGCTTTGAGAATTCATGTACATATCAACTGTATTACATATGGGGTAACAGTGTTGTTAGAGGTTAATTTAATTTTATTTAGTGCTTTTTTTACTTTTAACTTTTAAAGTGATTTCATATATATTTATATTTATATCATTGTATACCCCAAGGTTCTCCCACCACCTTGTAACCTGTAAATCATCATCTTAGCTTCTTTTGCCCATCTCTCCTATGATTTTAGCCCCTTCCCCATCCCTTTCTCTATGTTTCAGTTCTGCTAACAATTTTAAATTTTGCTTGTTTATTTTCCCCATATCCCTCAATTACATGTGATCATCCATTATTTTTCTTTTTCTTTCTAACTTATTTCCACTATTATGATTCCTTTTGAGGTCCATCCATGTTATCACAAATGCATCAAATTTGTATTTTTGATTGCTGAATGACATTCCATTGTGTTTATGTACCATGACATTTTCATCCATTCATCTGTTTTGGGACATTTGGATTGTTTCCATATCCTGGCTATTATAAGTAGTGCTGTAATAAACATCTGAGTATAGGTGTCCTTTTGAATTCGCGTTTTTGTATCCTTTGGGTAAATTCCCAGAAGTGGAACTGCTGGATCAAAAGGTACTTGCATTTTCAGTAGTTTGAATATCCTCCACACAGCTATACCAGTTTGCATTTTTCCCACCAGTGGTGTATAAGTGTTCCTTTTGCTGCACATATATTTTAGCACTCGTTGCCTTTTTTTTTTTTTTTTTTTTTTTTTTTTTTTTTTTTTTTTTTTTTTTTTTTTTTTTTTTTTTTTTTTTTTTTTTTTTTTTTTTTTTTTTTTTTTTTTTTTTTTTTGCCATTCTTACTGGAGTGAGATGGTATCTCATTGTGGTTTTGATTTAGATTTCCCTGATTATTAACGATGCTAATAATTATTTTCATATTTTTTTCATATGCCTTTTGACCATTTGTATTTCCTCTTTGGAAAAGTGTCTTTTAGACTCTTTTCCCCATTGTTTGACTGGGCTTTTCATTTCACTTTTGTTGTGTGGGTTTTTTGAGATCAGAAGTCTGTCAGTTGAGTAGAGTGCAAAAACTTCCAGTTGTCTGATAAGAAAACTACAATTTCTAAAGATCAAATTTTATTCTACACACTTTAGAGAGCAAATTCTCAGAGCATCTTACTTTAAATTAAAATAGTAAGGTCAATAGAAGGTAGCTTTATTTTAAGCTTTCTTAATCCCACTGCATTATCAATAAAGGTAATGCAAGAATATCTTTAGTGCCAGGCACGGTGGTTCGTGCCTGTAAGCTTTCAGCCTATGAAGCTGCGGGGCTAGGGATTGCAGTTCGAGTCCCACCTGGGGCCAATAGCGAAACCTAGTTGCAAAAAAATAGCTGGGCGTGGTGGCACGCGCCTGTAATCCCAGCTACCTGGGAAGCTGAGGCTGGGAATTGCTTGAGTCTGTGGTACCCCGGGCAACAAGAGCCTGGGGTTCCACGGACAAAAATGCTAGACCTGGTCTCAAAAAAAAGAAGAAAGGAAGAAAGGAAGGAAGGAAGGAAGGAAGGAAGGAAGGAAGGAAGGAAGGAAGGAAGGAAGGAAGGAAGGAAGGAAGGAAGGAAGGAAGGAAGGAAGGAAGGAAGGAAGGAAGGAAGGAAGGAAGGAAGGAAGGAAGGAAGGAAGGATAGCTGTAGCTCTTTCCATTCCTGTGAGTGTCATGTAGATTTGCTTTAAATATCAGACTCTCCAACAATACCACAGCCTTTGAACCAACCCTTAGGGTGAAAAAAGATTTTATTTGTCATGGGGTTCTTTTTTCTTGAAATTCAGATATCTCAGAATAATTAATTACAAGGAGACAGTAAAAGTCAAAATGTATTCAATAAATTACAGTGTGCTCAAATGTAGAAAACAAGTGTTAAACTCACGCCTGAAGAAAAACTTAGAGATGCTTTCCAACTCTGCTTCATGAGTCTGACTAAAAAGACCTGTAAGTCTCCATTGAGACTATAGAGGAATAAAGAAAATCCCAGAGGGATCAGAAAACCTCTCTGATAATCATTCATATAGAGCACAGTTGTCTTACGAGTTCTCTTTCCTTCAGGAGTGGTAAATTCAGAAGTGCTGCCTAGTGACTAAAAAGGAAAAGGCAAGATATTTTACATGCAAAACAAAATTTCTAGTTCTTGGGACCTCCAGTGCACCCACTCTGTGGCCTAGGCTTCCAGTGGGCATGTGGGGTAGGGTGAGTCCTATTCCACTGGGGTTTCAGTCTCCGCCCCAGGGGTCTTGGGCTGAGGGGTGGCCTCTGACTCCACAGGGGTTAGGAGGGTGGGAGTGGTTGGGCATCCTTGCTGGGGCATGGGCTAAGGGGAGGGTTCCAGTCTCCAACCTCAATCAGACCTACACTGGGCATGAAAAAAGCAGTTCTTCAGCTGTAGTTATAAAGGAGAAGAAAGGAAATAATAACAGGTGGAAATAATAACAGTGGATACACTCACCATCTGGGTAGGACCTTAACAGAACATGATCAGAACCACTGAGATAAAACTGATAGATTAATGATTGTAGTAACCTGTCACAGATTTCTACCTATATCATCTCTGGGGCTGGAGAATCAAATTCCTGATCCAAGGTTTGTGCTACCTGAGTGAGACTCCCTCCTTTACCAATCAATGGGGAAAGAAAGCCACAGATATGGTTGTGGCCTATGAAAGAACTGCTAACACAAGAGAGGAGAGGAGCTGGACAAACCACCTGGGAAAGTCTATTCCCTGGAGGGAACTTCTCTACTGCCAGTGGCTGGGAGTTGGGCCCCCAACCCAAGATACCAGAAATATATGGCACAGAACCATCAAAATGTGGCAGACACTGGAGTGAAGGAGACAACGAATGTAAAAGAGGAGGCATGGAAACCCATGAACACAAAGGTCTGGAGAAAAGAAGACAGTCTCCTCCCCCATAAGCTCCACAATAGAGGAGCCTAGAGAACTGCACCATGCACCTGCCCTACAAGTGGTTACTGATGTGCTCAGCCTGACTACTCAGCTCAGTTACTTCTGGAAATCTGAGCAATCTGGTCTGTTATAATCCAGGAATGCAAGTCCTCACCCAAGTAAAAAGACATTGCTCCAGAAAATAAAAAGACCAGTGGAACAAGCATCCACCAGTGAATTGCCACATGAGCAGTGGAGTGGTTCAGGTTTACAGGGCAAAGAGGGAGTAGGATGTACCCATGGAAGGGCCATACCTAAGGGGAATACTAACCAATAATATATAACCAATGGTGAATAAAAATTAGCAAAT
Organism: Uropsilus gracilis; assembly: GCA_004024945.1. Lineage (NCBI taxonomy): Eukaryota > Metazoa > Chordata > Mammalia > Eulipotyphla > Talpidae > Uropsilus > Uropsilus gracilis. Next base: position 15,177 of record PVHY01023044.1, on the reverse strand, counting down.
AAAATAAATTATTAAAAAATTCTAGTTCTTTTAAAAGAGCAGTAAAGCACTAAGGTTAGTAAAATTACATAATAGCATGACAAAGTTACAGTAAAACTTAATGTACTGGTAAGCTAATTATCCACTCTATGGTTTCAAAACCTGTCTTGACATCTGGTACTGGTGTAGCTTAAATAGAATAATTTTTTAAAAGTAAACATTTCATTGATATATCTCATCATTATTGCATGAAATGGCATTAAATAGCCACACAGTGATTGATTACCAATACCAATACAAAGGTATAATTTTAGCATAGTGAAGAGACCATAGTGAATTTAAAAATCAAACAGAACTATATTAAAATCTTTTTTCTTGCTCTTTATTAATTTTATGGCCTGAAGCAATATCATTTAAGCATGAATTAAAATAGTAACTTAATGATTATTGTAACAATTGCATGAGATAAAACAGATAGTTGTAGAATAGATAAGTTGGTTGACATTTGAAAGAAGTTCTCAAAAATAACCACATTCTTCTCATTTTGTAACAGACCACACTTGAGAAACAAATATACTGTACTTACACTAAACTTTTAAAAATATAGTTGGGAGACTATATAAATACATAAATAATTTAAACAAATGATTTTATGTAAAAAAAAAATACTATCCACATTTAGTGTTCCATAAATGTGTCTTCTATGTAATTTCTTTTTCTGTTTATTTTTTTTTAATTATTGGTAAATCCATTTGGGTACAAGAAAAAGATAAAATTTGACTACTAAGTTAACAGAAAAGAAAAAATTTCTGTTGAAATTAAACAGATACCAATATTTCATCCACTGAAGTAACCTGAAATATAATGTGATTTTAGGAAAACTCTGAAGCTCATTTTTTAATTGTAGCCACATGACTGGTAGTTTGGTCAACAAATCCCCATAAAACATGTGTGGAGTGGCCACCATTTCCTGCTACAGATAATAGTTGTCAACTCAACTGTTAAGATTTTTATAGAGTGATGCAATTTCTGAAAAATCATTATATTTCAAGGCTGATTTTTCTTACAAAGCCTCAGTGGAAGAAACTATCCCCTTATACCTGAAGATTTCCTTCCAGATTTAAGGCAAATGGGTCAGGATCCATACTGGACAGATGAGAGCAGAAATTAGAGTCCAGCACAGTTTTAAGAAAAATAAAAGAGAAAGGTATTCAGCCTTCTATTAAGACCTTACCTGATGAACAGCATCTGAACATTTTTTTGAAGTTTCCAAAACAGCAGTTTGAGATTCTGGGTTAAAAAGGAAGAAGACAGTCAATGTCTTAAAGAAAAAGTTTTCCCATCCCCCTAGGTGAGAAAACTAAACTAAATTATGTCTTTCACCCAAAGCATCAAAAATATATGGTAATTTCAATTATATCTGAGTATTCTGAGGACAAGACACTTTTCAGTATACATAACACAGATATTTTTCAAATTATCACTACACTCATGTCAATATTTTTAAAATTATGATAACTTTATGCTCTTATTTACATGTTGGTCATGATTACTCTTCTCAATTGTTTCTATTTTGTGCCAGTTAGTAGCTGCTCAGACATTTACTTAATATTTTATTCACTTAGCTAAACTCTGTACAATGATAGAGAACTACTAACTAGACTTGAAAGCTAATGACTTGAATGTCTTACCTAACTATTGACCTATGGATTTCAATGAGAGATAATGAACACTATTCCTTGAGGTACTGACTTATAAAGGGTCTTGAAGATACTATCTTTAGAGAGAAGCTGGCAGTCATTTAAAAAAAAAAAAAGGAAAAGAAAGTCATTCAGGAACCCTCAGTTCCTGATGGGTCAGTCTGAAAAGTACACATCTTACTCATTCTCTACATGTCACAGTTGAGAATTCTGAAGTCCATAAGAATTTGGGGTAAGTTGAAGGCTAGAATTTGTCTATTAACTGTCACATTGTACCACTTTGACTGGCATGCAGGTCAGACATCAGACAAGATATAGCGGTTACTCTTGTGCTCTTAAAAAGTTTAAATTTATTGATATATTTGCCAACAAATGGAAAACCATAAATTATTTACTGTTTCAATTAGATAACATATTATTAAACTGCACTACGTTTTCAATTCATTTATTATAAAGCAGTCTCTACAAAGGCCTATGACCTTCTCTCATCTACTCCCTCTTTAATCACATTCCCCTTTCTCCACATGCTTTCTATGTTTGCATTTTACTATATTCTAAAATGCTTCTAGTCATTAGACTTCCACAGCTTTACTGTACCAGGATGTCTCTGCATGTTCCCTATATGCCTACTTCCTCCATTCCTTGACTCCTTCTCTGAGACTTTGTCCAAACTTTCCTGAGCACTAAAAACTCCACACACTCCCTACAATTCCCTAATTCTTTTCTCTTACATTCTTCATAATGTAGATCACATAATATGTTAATCTATCTATTATCTGTTTCCCCATTAAGTCATAAGCTCTGTGAATAAATATTCTGTAGGTATTTCTTTTTATTGTACCCCAAATATCCAGAATATTTCCTGGTACATTCTACATGCTTAGAATTTATTATTTGGTAGCAGTGATCAAAAGAATGAACACACCAATAATTGGATGCCAGTATAAAGGTTGACTTTTCTTGTGAAGGGAAAGGAGTGAGGTATTGTAAGGAATAATATGAAATTTATCTATTTCCTTCACCTTAGCTAGGAATATATCTTGCAAATAAAAAAATCATTGAAACTAACATGAAGCAGTCACCAGCTAGATGTTATTGTGGTAATAAAATATCCATTAGTGTTCCTAAAATACAATCTTTGTCTCATAAAAAAATGCTATATTTTGTTGAGTTAATCAAACATCTTACACAGACTGATCTCTATCAAAGTTTGAATAAATATCTGTAACATCAACTCAGGCCAATAATTAATGTTAAAGCAATCCAAACTCAAAGCAAACTTTTGTTAATATTATTTTTAGTCACTCCCAAATCCTCCCAAATCCATCAGTTGAAAGACAAGATTCTGGAACTTTCTGAAAATAGAGAAAAATTCATACTTCTTTCTATTTCATGCAGGAAGATACCAAAATAACTCCTTGTTGAACATTATTAGCTTTTTACATTAAATGAATAAACTGTTTCCTAAATTTACCATTTGACCTCAAACAACCAACTTTTGGACTCTGATAGTATATATATATATATATATATATATATATATATATATATATATATATATATATACACACACACACACACACACACACACATACATACATACATACAAAAACCAGATGCTTACCAGAACACAAAGAAGAAAGCACCAATCACAGATACCTAAACTTTCAGGTTTCCTCTATGCCAATGATTATTTGAATTTTTTTCTCCATTAAAATCCCTCTCACTAGGGATGCCTGGCTCTGAGCTGTTGCTGCAAGCCCTGGGACTCTCCACCCTGCTCTCCACCTTGCTCCACCTCTGCACCAAAACCTCAGTGGGCATCTTGCTGGAAGCCCATTCTATCCCCATTCCAGCCCCACAGGTGAGTGAAGGAGGCCTGGCTCCTGGCTGCTGCTGGGAGCCCAGTGGCACCGGTGCCATTAGGCGCAGACCAAGATCCTAAGAATGATCACAACACAGAATTAAAAAGACACAGGTGCAAAAATGAGCAGATAAATGGGGTTTTAGGCAGCTGCCCAGAAAACCCCCATAGAGTCCACAAGCAGGCCCCCTACAGGGTGGCTAGGAAGCAGGGGTATTGTCAACTGTAGTCTCCCAGCAATCAGGTGAGTCAGCTTGGCTCAGTTCTCCCACAATAAGGACATAGGACTTTAGGCTGCTTAGCCTGCTAATAGCTCCAGAGACTCCAGAGCTCAAGTCCCCAGATGCAGGGGTAGTGTCTGGTGCAACACCCCAGAAACCCCCATAAAGGCCGGACCACGGCCCCAGTGCAGACAAAATAACCCAGAACATGACTAAAAAAGAAACACTAATATTCCATTGTCAAAAAGAATCACAGAACAGGCACGGTAGCACCTACTAATCAAAGCCCCTTTTAGTCCCACCAGCCTAAAGAGTAAGAAACTATGAAAAAAGTGTACCATAATAACCAAATACATCCATCATGCTCTATCACTGAAAAGAAATTGACCGCCCAAAACAGCCAATGGAAAAAAAAAAATCACTCACCTCTGCAACATAGACACAATGGTAGAGTTAGCTACAAACCACTAGAAGACACAAATTAACATGCCACCCAATACTAGAACCATAGTCACTGAATATGTAGAGGAAGCTCAAAAGTAAAACACATAAAGAGGAAAAAGGCAAATACAATAACAAGCCCCAGGAAAACCAATACATAACCAAGGAAAGAAAACTTCCAGAAACCAACAAAGATAACATTGCAGAAATACCCCATCTCCCAGACAAGAAATTGAATTTCTGCATAATACAAGTATACAAAAGCTAAAGGAATAATTTTTAAAAAGCAACAAAAAAGAAAACCTGAACAAATTAGAAGAAATAGAATAAATGAAGATAGAAAACATCCACAAGGATAACATAATTGAAGAATTGAATAATAAGATTGAATACCTAAACAAGAAACAGATCAAATGGGAACAACAGAGAAGCTCGAACACACAAAGTCACAAAAGCATATTAGATGAAATAGAAGTACAAATGAGTACACTTGAGGACACCAAAATTGAGAGAAAGAAGAAAGACAAAGAAAGAGAGGCACAAAATAAGAAGATTGAAGAAAAACTCAGAGATTTGTCTGTTCCTTAAGAAAGGAAATATAAGTGTAATGGGAATCCCAGAAGGAGAAGAGAGATACATGGGAACTGAAAGACTGTTTAAGGAAAGAGAGGACAATTTCCCCAATCTGAAGAAAGAAGTGAAGTTTGACATCTAGGAAGCCAAAAGAACACCAAACTATATCAATGAAAGAAAAATCACAGCAAAATACATCTTTGTATAACTCTCAAGAGTCCAGGACAAGGAAAGAATAATGAAACTGGTCAGAGAAAGAAACAGATAACATACAAAGGAAAACCTATCAGACTGACCTCAGGTTTCTCTGAAGAGACACTACAAGCAAAGAAAGAATGGAGCCACATTTTCAGAAACTCCAAGACAAAAAATGCCAACCAAAATTATTCTACCCTGCAAAGAAAATAATTAAATTAATTAGATGAGTCTTTCAACTAAGAAATTTAATAACTCATTTATAAAATATATACTTTCTAGACTCATATTAGCATAAATAAGTCAAAAAGAAAAGTACAGGATGGTCTCACTTATATGATGGATATAGGGAAAAACAAATGAAAAAGAAAGAATGAATAAAACCAACACAATAGAGCACAAGAGGAGGAGGGGGAAGAAGGTGGGGAAGGTGAAGAGGACAAAAGATCAGGATGGTTAACAAGTGTTAGTGAAGAGGGAAAGCCCTGGGGTACACAACAATGGGATAATGTAATGAAAATATAAATATATATATGCAAATTAAAAAAGAATTACTGTATATGCTTTCCCAAGGAGTCACATTACAATTATGTTCATTAATATTAAAAAAGTCTATTAACTGTGCATTATAATTAACTCTTTAAAACAGGACAGTTTCCTTTCTTAAAAAAAATAAAAAACAAACATTAGTATGGATTAAGTATTAAATAAGAGAAAACAACTGTTTATGTTAATCAATTTAGAACAACTAACCCTTAGAAAAATATAGTTATGCCAAATCCATAAATATATATATATATACTTTCTAATAAGAAATAAAAAACCTAAATAAATAATTTTATAAGATTAAATTATAAACAACTTCAGTAGCATTCTGAATCAATTTGATTCAAGTTTAATATTTAAATTTAAAGAATTAATTATAGTTGACTTAAATAGGTTGATATATTGGAGTATGTGCACCAAGACACACAGCAGTGGAACTTCCAACAGGTCAGTACAAGGTAGAATGCTGAAGCAGATAGCAGAAGAAGCAGGTAACCTATAAGGAACAAAGTAGATTTACATGTAACTACTCTAAAGAAACAGAATGTGAATGGCATAGAAAGACTAGAATGATCTCATCAAAAAACTTACAATAAAAGCTAACAGCTAAGTTTACTCTACACTGCAGTGTTCTTCAAAAATGAGAATGAAATGATGACTTTGATGACTAAAACAAGTTGAAGGAGTTTGCAAATACTAGACTCCCTTATACAAAATTTTGAAAGGATCTCTCATACTCAAATTAAAGAGGAGAACATCACAAACAACTGAATAAGGGAATAGTTAGAAACATAAAATTAAGGCCAAAATGGCAGTAAGACCTACGTATGTCAATTATCACTCTAAATGTAAATGAATTGATTAACCAATTAAAAGGTTTCACCTACATACAGCATACTGGTATCTCCAGGAAATGCAACTGAACTCCAAATAGAAACAGGATCAGAATGAAAGGATCAAAAAAGCAATCCTGTAAATTAATGGTACCCAAAGGAAGGTAGGGAGAGCCATATTCATATTCACATACTATATGAATATGTACATAAATATGTAAATATGAACATGATATGGATGAGCATAATATAATAATTAAGGAAACAAGACTACTAGATACTATAACATTCATATATATAGATACATATATATATGCACCGATAGCAAAACAAAAACAAACATAGCGAAAAACACTTAAGTGAGAGGTGATCTCAATACTCTGCTTTTAGAATGGACAGAACAGACAGAATAAAATAAGGACACAAAGGCATATATATATATATATATATATATATATATATATATATATATATATATATGGCACACTGTACATCAAAAATAAATAGATAAAAGCAGAAAAAATGGTCATTTTGTTTTAGTTCAGATTTTTGGTTTTTTGGAGACTAGGTCTTGCTATGTTACCTGGGGCAGTCTTATACCTGTGAACTCAAGTGATTCCTAGCCTCACCTCCCAAATAGCTGGAATTACAGGTATGCACCATGCCTGGCTGGTGATGTTAAATATACATGGGACAGATTTCAGGACTGACCAAAAAAAAAAAAAAAATTATCAACAACCTCTAATGTGTGGAAACTGAATTTACATTACTTGAGTGGTTACTGAGTTTCAGAGGGAAGTAATGAATATATATATATATGAAAACAAAAGAAAATGAAGACACAAGATTCTAGAATCTACGAGAAACAGTAAAGTATATACTAATCAAGAGATATATGGCAATACATGTTCACATCAAAAAATAACAGAGCTTGGATAAATCACTTTACTTTTTACTTAAAGGAACTACAAAAAGAAAAACAAAGCCAAAATTCTAGAAGGAAGGAAAAATTTAATAAAAATTTAAGTACAAGAAAAATATAAAAAAATTTAAGCCCAAATAAATTCAATAGAAATCAATAATTTCATCCAAAAGAACACAGAAGCTGAAACAATTTCAAAAAATAAACAAAATAGACACATCTCTAGCAGGTTACATGCGAAAAGAAGGGAGAAAATTAAATAATGTAAGAACAAGAAGAGGTAAATTTACAACAGACATTTCAGAAATTCAGATTACTACCAATATTTGTATGCTAATAGCTTGGCAACCTCAAAGAGATAGGAAAATTCTTAGAAATACAAAATCATCCAATATTTAATGAGACTTAATAAAAATCATGAATAGGCTAATTACAAGAAGGAAATTGAACTAGTAATCAAAAGACTTCTGAGAAACAAAAGTTCCTGGCCAAATAACTTCATAATGGGTTCTAGAAAACCTTAAAGGATGAACTAAGATCTATCTCATATATATGTATATATAGATATATAGATATAGAACAATTATTACTGAAATTCATATGGAACAACCAAAGACCCCAAATAGCCAAACCCTCTTGACAAACAGAAGAGAGAATTGAGGTATTACAATTCCAGACTTCAAATTATACTACAAAACCATAATAATTACAACAGCATGGTACTGGTATTAAAACAAACAGACCAATGGATCAGAATCGAATAAACAGAAATAAAATCACACATATATGGTCAACTAATCTTGGACAAAGGGGCAAAAAACATACTCTGGAACAAGGATAGCCTCTTCAGTAAATGGTGCTGGGAAAGCTGGATCAAGTCTTGTGAAAAAAAAAAAAAATGGACTGTGACAACACCCTCACATCTTGTACAAAAATCAACTCAAAATGGATAAAGGACTTGGAAGTGAGGCCTGCAACCATAAAATACATAGAGGAAAACCTTGGAAAAACCTTTCATGAATTTCACCTCAGAATCCATTTTGGGAAACAATTATGACTGGTAAAAAAATGAAGGAAAACAAACAGCTGGGACTATATCAAATCAAAAAGTTTCTGTTCAGCAAAAGAGACAATAAACAAAACAAAAAGAGACTCACCCAACTGACTGGGAGGAAATGTTTACCCTCCAGACAAGTGACAAGGGACTGATAACAAAGATCCACAAAGAGCTCCTACAGTTCAACAAAAAAAAAGCAAAAAACCCAGTCAAAAAAGGGAGGAAGAACTAAAATGACACTTCACCAAAGAGGAGATACAAGTGGCTAATAGGATATGAAATAATGCTCCACATCACTAATAATCAGGGAAATGTAAATTAAAACCACACTGAGATACCATCTTACACGAATAAGAATGGCCCATATAAATAAAATGGACAACAACAAGTGTTGGTGTGGATGTGGAGAAAAAGGAACTCTCTTACACTGCTGGTGGAAGTGCAACCTTGTCCAGCCACTATGGAATACCATGTGGAGGATCCTCAAACAATTGAAAGTGGAATTACCATTTGAACCAGCAATTCCACTACTGGGAATCTACCCAGGTGACATGAAAACACTAAATCAAAAGGACATTTCTACATCAATGTGTATTGCAGCTCTGTTTACAATTGTCAAGCTTTGAAAACAAACCAAGTGCTCCAAAACCAATGATTGGCTGAAAAAAATGTGGTATAAGTACATGATGGAATACTATGCACTAATCAAGGAGGACAAACATATGTCATTCACAGCAACATGGATGGAACTAGAAGGACTCATATTAGCATATATAAACCAAAAAGAAAGAGAAATACAGGATGGTCTCACTAATACGATGGATATAGGGGAAAGCAAACAAACAAATAAGAAAAATTAGAAAAAATAATGGGACTGAACAATGGAGCAAGAGAGGAGAAGGGGGAAGAAGGTGAGGAAGGTGAAGGGCACAAAAGAGAAGATGGTTGACAGGTGTTAGGGAACTGGGAGAGCCCTAAATATAAATACATATATACATATATGCAAAATTAAAAAATTTTAATTAAATTAAAAAAAACAGCCATCATAGAGACAGTTGACATTCCCTGTGGATATCTCTTTTTTTAGCCTATTCCCAATTATACATTCCCAGAAATAATAATTAGTACACTGGATTTGATATTTGTCATTCTGTGGCATTTGAAACTTTTAAATTACACATCAGTAAATAGTATATAATTTTACATGGTTTATATTTATAATTTTGTAATTATGATATTGTAATATGTTTTATCCCCACAAAAATATGGAAGAGAAAAAAAAGTATGGTGTTAGAATGAAAATAAGCAATATGAAAAATGGAATAGAACTAAGAGCTCAGAAATAGTCCCACATCTATTTAACAGTTATTCTATGACAATGGAGACAAAAATATATACGTGGGTAAGGGAAACCTGTTCAATTATGATGTATGACTGTAAAGTCACACTGAAAAGAATGAAATTAAACCACTATATCTCATCATACACAATATCACAATATTAATAAAAGAATTATATTGAAGCCCTGAAAGCATAAAATACATTAAAAAATACATCAAAAAATATCAGAATTCTACAACAAGCACTTCTAAGATGTGAATACATTTCCAACAGCAAGGAAAATGAAAGAAAATGTAACCAACTGGAACCACATCACACTAAAGCTATCTGCACAATACAAAATTTGTTAATTGAAACAAAGAAATACCCTACTAAATAGGGGAAAACTTTAATGTGCATGCATGTCTTTAATGTGCAAGGGATTGATATCAAATCTCTACAATGAACTCACATAACTAAGCATAAAGAAAATAAATATCCCAATCAAAAATTGGGCAGAAGAGATAAGTAAACACTTATCTAAGACAACAGGCCACAGGCACATGGAAAACATTCAACATACATTACCACTAAGGAAATCAAATCAACACTTTACATCAGTAAAAATGACCATATCAAAAAAACTACAAACAAATCTACCCAGGATGTGGAGAAAAAGGAGCCTTTGTACATTCTTGGAGTAGATACTGGTAAAGCCTATATAGAAAATACTACGGAGATATTCATACATACTAAAAATAAATCTATCAAAGATAGATATGTACTTTATCCTGGGTATCTATGCAAAAAAATACCAAAAACTCCTACTTCATAGGCAAATATGCTCTCTTGTGTTTATTGCAGTGCTACTTACAATAGCCAGTAATGGAGACAACTTTAGGGACAAATAGAGTAGAGTGAGTCCAAAAAATACAGTGTATATGCACAGTGACTACTACAGAGTTCTCAAAAACATGTAAGCTGCTGACATTTAAAACATGCATGCAAGCTGGAAGGGATTTATACTACGCCAAATAAGTCAGGAGAAAGACAAATACAGGGTGATATCACTTATCTGTGGAATATAAAGAAACCAAGCAAAGGAACAAATAAAGCCAAACAAACAACAAAGCATAGAAAGTTAACTATAGAACTTAGATTCAAGAGGCAGACAGATAAGAAAAGTGGGAAAAGAGGACAATGGACTATGGGGAAAGACTGGATATTTTGATGTCAATTGTTGCTACCTGAATGGTAAGGGTTTACAGCTCTAAAACACAAACGATGTAAAGCAGCTTACTTATTTAGCAGGTTATATTTATGAATAAATACATAAATAAAATTTTTACACATTTCCTGTTAGAGTTCTACATTCTACAGTTCTTTATAACTTTTTAACCTTCTAAGTTTGCCTTGGAAGGTTCAGGAAATTTTATTCTATTCTCATCTGCTAAGAGTAGCAACTGAATTCCTTCCTTATAATAAATAAATAAATAATCTAACATTCAGGTGTCTGTCTCATAATCATTGTTGCTGCTTTGTTTTTTGGTTTTTTTTTTTATATTTTTAAATTTATATGTAAATTTCACATCTTTGTAATCACAGGGATTCACCCCTCAACATCCCCACTGTTTGCCCAATTTTCCCCTTGCCCCAAGTTGTGTGCTTCAGTTTGGTTAGCTTGTTTTGACTTTTCCTCATGGTTTTGTTTTTTTCCCTATATCCCATATATTAGTGAAACCATTTGGTTTCTGTCTTTTTCTTTTTGACTTGTTTCTGTTAATATGATTTCTTGTAAGTACACCCATGTTATCATAGAATCATCAAATTTGTCATTTTTAATTGATGAGTAATATTCAATTGTGTATATGTACCACATCTTTTTCATCCAGTCATCTGTTTTGGAGCATTTAGGTTGCTTCCAGATCCTTGCAATTATAAATAGTGCTACAGTAAACATCTGAGTACAGGTGACCCTTTGTACTCACATTGAGGTCTCTTTTGGGTAGATTCCCAAGCGAGCAATTGCTGGGTTAAATGGTAGTTCATTTTCATTAATTTGAGGGTCTTCCACACAGCTTTCCATAGTGGCTGAATGAATTTACATTCCCACCAGCAGTGTAAAATTGTTCCTTTGTGTCCACATCCACACCAACACTTGTTGTTGCCTGTTTGTTGGATGTGGGCCATTCTTACTGGTGTAAGTGGTATCTCATTGTGATTTTGATGTGCATTTCCTTATTGCTAGTGATGTTGAACAATTTTTCATGTGCCTGTTGACCATTTGTATTTCCTCTTTGGAGAAGTGTCTTTTTAGTTCTTGTCCTGATTTTTTGATTGAGCTTCTTGTTTTGCCTTTGTTTAACTTTGTGAGTTCCTTATGGATATTCATTACTAAACCCTTATTACAAAGCTGTAATAATTTAAACAGCTTGGTACTGTTACAAAAACAAACAACCAGATCAAGGGAACAGAATTGAGTGCCCGGAAATAAAACCACACATATATAGTCAACTAATCTTTGACAAAGGAGGGAAAAACTTACATTAGAACAAAAATAGCCTCTTCAATAAATGGTGCTGGGAAAATTGGACTAAGACCTGCAAAAAAATGGACCAAGACAACTCCCTCACACCATGTACAAAAATTAAATCAAAATGGATAAAAGATTTAGATGTTAGACCTGAAACCATAACATACATAGAGGAAAACTTGGGCAAAACTCTCCATGAATTATACTTCAGAAATCCCTTTCTGGACATATCTACAGATGGCAAAAAATGAAGGAAAACATAAACAGATGGGACTACATCAAACTAAAAAGCTTTTGTACAGCAAAAGAGACAACAGAAAAAACTAAAAGAAGCCCATCAGAATGGGAAAAAAAAATTTACCCTCCACAAGAGTGATAACAAAGATCCACAAGGAACTTACACAATTAAATATAAAACAAGACACCCAATCAAAAAATGGGGAGAAGAACTAAAAAGACACTTCTCCAAAGAGGAAATACAAATGGCCAACAGGCACATGAAAAATTGTTCAATGTCACTAGCAATAAGGAAAATGCAAATCAAAACCACAATGAGATACCACCTGACACCAGTGAGAATGGCCCACTTTAAAAAAACAGGCAACAACAAGTGCTGGCATGGATGTGGAGAGAAAGGAATGCTCTTACACTGCTCGTGGGAATGTAAACTGGTCCAGCCACTATGGAAAGCAGTGTGGAGGACCCTCAAACAAATGAAAATGGAACTACCCTTTGACCCAGCAATTGCTCTTCTGGGAATCTACCCAAAGGAGACCTCAGTATGAGTACAAAGGGACACCTGCGCCCGGATGTTTATTGCAGCACTATTTATAATTGCAAGGACATGGAAACAACCCAAATGTCCCAAAACAGATGAATGGGTGAAAAAGATGTGGTATATATACACAATGGAATATTACTCATCAATTAAAAATGGCAAATTAGATGAATTTATGATAACATGGACACACCTAGAAGAAATTATATTAGCAGAAACAAGTCAAAAAGATAAAGACAGACACCAATGGTCTCACTATTATATGGGACTTGGGAAAGATAAACAAAAAGCTATGAGAAGAGTCAAAAACAAAACAAACAAACAAAAAACCAAAAAAGCTAACAACCAAATTGAAGTACACAACTCCAGATGGGGGTGGGGGGGGGAGAGAAGGAATGATCAGGGAGGGTGGGTGGGTGAATCCCTGGAATTACAAAGTTGTGAAATTTATATTTAAATAAATTATTTGATTTTTTTTTAAAAAAAAGATATTACATCAGAAATGTTTTACCACTGAGAGACTACTGACTTTTAACTGAATGCATGTAATTATATAGAAATAGTCTCATTTCCCTTTGTATTGTAAACACATTTCCAATTATATTTCAAATCTGCAGATCAGACTTTCTGGGAGAGGGTAAGTCCCACTGCCAGCACCATACCTGTGGAAAGACATTGAATCAGTATTCCAGTACCAGGAATCATTGTGAGACCAGTTCCTGGGAGAGTGGAAGGTTCATTGCCAGTGCCATCTGGAAGATGAGCCCTTAAAAGTATAGAATCAGCATCCTAGTACCAGGTACCACTGTGAAGGCAGTTCCCAGGAGATGCAAAGGCTGTAGGCCAGCGCCAACCAGCAACCAGCCTGGCAAAGTGTGGAACCAGTGTCCCAGTACTGGGAATCATTATGATTGCAGTACCTGGGAGAGGGAAAGGTCCACTGTCATCACCATCCCCATGAACAGCCCATCAAAACAAACAATTAGGTTCTAAGAACCAGAAGTCACTGATAGTACAGTTCCTAGCAGAGGGGAAGGACCACTGCCAGTGTCATCTGGGAGATCAGCCCTGAAAAGCACAAAACCAGTGTCCCAACACCTGTAAGCCCTGTGATTGCAGTTCCTGGGAGAGTTTGGGAAGGCCCTGGGCCAGTACTATCTTTGTGACCAGCCTGGCAAAACATGGAACCAGCATCCCAGTACTGGGAATCACTTTCTTGGGAGAGGGGAAGGCCCAATGCCAGTGAAATCCCTGTGACCAGCCTGGCAAAGTGCAGAACAAGTGCACCAATGTTGAGAATCCCTGTGATTGCAGTTCCTAGGATATGGGAAGGCCCACTGCTGTCACATTCCCACAACAAGCCAGGCAAAGCATAGAACTGGCTTCACAACACTGGGAACCCCAGCAAGTGCAGTTTCTGGGATATCTGGTACAAGCCCTGCAACAACCATGCCAGTCAATACAAGAGCCATGGTATCCCAATACATAGAGCAAACCTAAAACCAGACCACAGGAAGGAAGAAAATTCCAAATATACAAGCAAACCCTCCAGGGAACAATACATCAGCAGAGGAAAGACAAGCCCCAGAACCTAATAATGATGACACAGAATAAATGCTGTATCTATCAGACAAAGAATTCAAACTCAGCATGATGAAAATAAAAAAGCTAACTGAAGAGACAGAAAATTTAAAAAGAAAGCACCAATAAATGTAACATAACTGAAGAATTGAAGATTAAATCCATAAAAAGAAACAGAAAAATTATGGATATAAAAAAAAGCAACAAAATAGCTCAAATAAAATGCATACCTCAGTACCAGGAATCAATGTTATGGGAGCCCATCTCAGAGATGAGAAACTTGTAATCTAAGCTCTCTGCCCCCCGCAGGAGGAACAAACTGGGAGCTGACCTGAAATCAGGGGACCCTAGGGGCGTAGCTACCCGGACCCCAGGTGTAGGAGTGCTGAAGTCATGAACTGCATCATTATTAAGGAAAATATGGGGGCCCTGTCTTCAGATTCTTTATTTTAATTAGATTCTCTGTGGAAAATCATTGAGATACTGGAAGGAGCTCGAGGCAAGGAGAACTGGAAGAACTAGATAAGCTTTACAGCCAAGGAATAACCTTGGGTGACTTGTAACCAACTTAGTTATCCTGATTCCCTAAAAATGATTGCTTAGGAATGTTTAGTAGTATCTAATGATAATCTAT
>PVHY01023043.1:0-21549 GCA_004024945.1 Uropsilus gracilis | reverse complement strand
TGGTGGGAATGTAAACTAGTCCAACCACTATGGAAAGCTGTATGGAGGACCCTCAAGTTAATGAAAATGGAATTACCATTTGACCCAGCAATTGCTCTCTTGGGAATCTACCCAAAAGAGACCTATATGTGGGTACAAAGGGACACATGTGCTCGGATGTTTACCGCAGCACAATTTATAATTGCAAGGACATGGAAGCTACCTAAATGCCCCCAAACAGATGACTGGATGAAAAAAATGTGGTACATATACACAATGGAATATTACTCAGCAATTAAAAATGACAAATTTGATGAATTTATGGAAACCTGGATGTACCTAGAAGAAATCATTCTAGCAGAAACGAGCCAGATGGAAAGGGACAGAAACCAAATGGTTTCACTAATAGATGGTCAACCAAATGAAACTGCACAAGAGGAGAATGGGGACCAGCTGGAGCGGGTGGGAGGGGGAGGTGGTGGGTGACCCCCAGGGATTGAAATGATGTGAAATATAGATAAATAAATTAAAAAAAAACTTTTATACTCACAAAGGCAAACGCTGGAGGTGAGTAACTTCAATCCTACCTGTTCCTGGAGGCTGTGGTCACTGACTTCTTCCCATTACACAGAGAACCTTGTAGCTCTGGGAGTTGATTTGCTGCTCGCAGGACAGCTCCTCATGTTAGGAACTACCACAATAACTGGCCAGGACGCCTGCTGTAAATGAAGAAAGCCTCATTTACTATCTTACTATCTTATCTGACTTCAGAAAACTGAAGACCGAATGGCATGGTTTTTTTCCCGGTGAGTGAGGTCCTCATTCCTCCAATATTAACCTTTAAAGACATTCCTTAAGAGATAATAGCAAATTAATGAATGAATTCACTGCCCCCATGTATTCCAGAGGAACTAGTGCTTTGCCTAATCTGATTTTTCTTAAGCTACTTCTTCCTTCCCTTATTTAACAATTTATAAACCATTCTTTTATACTGTATAAGACGCTTTCTAAGACTTAGTAAACTGGCCGAATGTTTCATGCTTAAATTCAGTCCCAGCCTTTTTGGCTGAGTTCAATTTCTCTCATTTGTCCTTCCGCACTTTCCCTCACCTGACTTCTTGCACTCATAAGTATTCTCTCCAGGTAACTCATGGAAGGAATAGGGGTTCCTCCTGAGCAGAGGCTCAGGCCTCTTGACAATGGATTTTCCACTATGGGTTGGGAAGCCAGGGTCTCCTTGTGCTTCTTGCTCTGTCAGCATGAGCCAGGACTCCAGTTCCCCTGCCTTCTGTCTTCTTAGTACCAATTGTCTTTTGGACTCCCCCACTCTAGACCTGCTGTACTGGTGGCCAAGAACAACACCTAATGTCTGATAAAAGTGGCTTAGGCAGCGAAGGGGAGACAAGTAAATTGCACTCCCACCCCATTTTCAGGATTACGTGGTATTACCAAGAGAAAGATCTGATGTCCTTTGGAGACGCCCTTTCCTTCCATGCCTATGTGAGCTACTGATGTTACCCCCAATTCTACCCTTTTCTTCTAGCTCCTGACTTGTTTATTCCACCGTCCCACAGGAGACCATCTTGTTGAGGCATTGTCAGCTGAAATCACCCTCTTATACTCTATTCGACAAAACCTGTCTCAGACCATTCTTCTCCACTGGAGACAGCCCCAGCTTCTCCCTTTCACATTTTATGCTGTTTCATTTCTTTGGGGGAAGCCCAGTTCCTCAGAGCCCATGACCCAGACCCCTGGTTGCAGTGCTTGGTTGATATCACTGAGCTTTCCCTTAGGTATTTCTGAAGGTCCTTCCCCCAGTCTTCTCCTGGGGGTCCCAGCCTTGACTGCCTTTGACAACATCACTGCCCCAGTGTTATGTTATCTTCCCCTACCCCTGGGACCCACCCAGAACCTATGGCTGCACCCAGTTTGCTCCAGGTTAAACGGTGAACCTTCCTACGTGGATGACCAAATTATAAAGTGGTGATACCAGCAAGAATGACCCATATCAAACAAACAAACAAAAACGGGCAACAACAAGTGCTGGCAGGGATGTGGAGAGTAAGGAACACTCTTACACTGCTGGTGGGAATATAAACTGGTCCAGCCACTATGGAAAGCTGTGTGGAGGACCCTCAAATTAATGAAAATGGAACTGCCATTCGACCCAGCAATCGTTCTCTTGGGAGTCTACCCAATGGAGGCCTTAATGTGGGCACAAAGCAACACTTGTACTCATGTTTTTGGCAGCACTATTTGTAACTGCAAGGACATGGAAGCAACCCAAATGTCCCAAAACAGACAAATGGATGAAAAAGATGTGGTATGTATACACAATGGACTATTACTCATCAATTAAAAATGACAAATTGGATGATTTTATGATAACATGGATGTACTTAGAATTCATATTAGCAGAAACAAGTCAGAAAGAAAAAGACAGAATTCAAATGGTTTCACTAATATGTGGGACATAGAAAAAACAAGCAAAAGGTCAGGAGTAAAAGTCAAAACAAGCTAAAAAACAAACTGAAGTTCACAACTTGGGGGGGGGGCGGGTGAGGGAGGGAACGATCAGAGCCAGGAGAGCCCCGGGGATTACAAAGATGTAAAATAATTTTCTACATAATACAGTATTAAAAAATAAAAATGATGTTAACCTTTGTCTGAGTTCTAGCCAGAAACCTCATGGCAGGTAACGTCATCATTCACTCTCCTTCACATCCGAGCCTTTGCCAGACCCTTTTCATTATCACTCAGGCTTGGCCCGGGTTGCTAGCCTCCCCGCTATGACCTTTACTCAATGCTCCAGGTTGTGCCCGACTGCAGTGGAAGTCCCTCAGCAGGTCTCCTTGCCTCTGCTCCTTCTCCAGCCCCATCATGGTCATACTGCACGCTGTTGCTCCTAGAAGACACTGTCATCATTGCTCCCTTGTGTGCAAAGAAACCACAAGTCAGCAACATCAGATCACCAACAAAGCCAGCAATGCCTTTTTCATAGCCTCCGTTGCAATGGGATGAACTCTCTCATCACTGGCCTTAACTTTGCAGCCTCTTTCCCTGCTTTCTTTGCAGCTCTTTTCCCAGCACCTGCCACCTTATTCCAGAGAAATTTATGCTTGTGGTGATTTAAATGCCCTTCTGTGCCCTTTTTTAGATCTGTTGGGGAAGCCACAGCTCATCCCATTTCTCTGCTTGTTGCTTCCATGTTTACAGAGGCTCAGTTTGAATGGGCAGTGGCAGATGTTCCTTTCTCTTTGTTTCCATGGTCACTAGTCTGCTCCAGTTTTCACACTGTATTGCCCTTGTTTCTTGTCCAGTCTAAGTAGACAACGAACTGCCAGAGGTTAGGACTGGCATCCAATTCTCTCTGCACAGGTGCCCAGAACTGTGCAACCCCCAGCTGCCACCTGTAAGGTATGTGCAAGAGGACAGGGGTTGGGGAGGAAGGATCAACAGACAGAAGGCTTGGAAAATTAAGTAGTGGCAGTATGTCATGATTGGGGACATTAAGAAATTTAAAGGACAATCCCATTCAATGAGCTGTAACGGCTCTGATGTTTGTGATTGACTTTTATAGGTGCTACAATTTTGCCCAGTGGCCAGCAATTTTTGGAAAAGTCACAGCCCTAATGCTTAAGCATGTTGCTGTAATTGAACTCTCTATAAAGTGGTCTTTAAATTGTGTTGTGAGGTTGGGAAGTGCACACCAATGACATGCTTAACTGTACAGCCGCGGCAGGCCAGGCGTCTGGGCCTATCTGTATGCAAATCCAGTGCTTCAAGTTCATTATTGTTATTAGGAATGGGAGATCCAGCCGGAAAAGAAATAACAGTATATTTCTCTCTGCCTGTGCGAGGTTTTCATCAATGGGGCTCCTGAAGGACTATGCATTTACTAACCCATTAGAATGAGCAATTTCATATCCTAATGTAAAATTAAAGGAATTTAAGGATCTGCCTAAGAGATACACTTGTTTAAACCTATATTAATGTCTCTGTTGGTTATGTTGGTGAAATTGGTTGTGTTTTATTGAAAAAGCAAATGTCCCAGCCACGTGGATACTTTTAAAATCCCAATGTAGTTATTTTCTGACTAGGTAGAGAACTGACTCTTTCCCTTCCTTATCTAAAATATAAGGCATAGGGGGCAACATAAAGATTCTCCAGTGCAATGCATACTACTTCTTTACTTTTCATGCGCTCATTCCTCTTATTTCCTTCTCCCCTTTCCTTCATAAGTATACTCAGCTGCTCCCAGCTCTTCCGTTGGAACCCATGCATTTCTTTCCTTCTGCCCCTCAAGCGGCACTTACATTCTGTTGCCTCCTTTAGGTTGTCAGGGCCCCTGCACAAATGTTCTTTTGTTGGGCCCCATCCACATTACAGTTGGATTGAAAATATGTTATATAATCTGGGTACATTGAAGTGTACTGAGCT
This sequence comes from Uropsilus gracilis, assembly GCA_004024945.1. Taxonomy (NCBI): domain Eukaryota; kingdom Metazoa; phylum Chordata; class Mammalia; order Eulipotyphla; family Talpidae; genus Uropsilus; species Uropsilus gracilis. Next base: position 17,130 of record PVHY01023043.1, on the reverse strand, counting down.
ATCAAAGAAGATTTAGAATAATGGTGGTAGGAGCATTGGTGGTTCACTGGTAGAATTCTTGCGTTGGATAGAATAATGGATGGAGAAGAGACACTTTTGTGCTTATTTGTTCTACAATTAGCACATGGGGAGGTTCTTCCTTCGCTCCAAGTGCCCTCTCTTCCTATTCAGGCCAAGTAATCATCTCTTCATTGCCTTTATTGCCAAAGGCACCATTCCTGGTAATTCCACTTTGCGCACCTTGTTACATTAAGGCCACAGCTCTTTGCAAACTGACTGTATGGAAAACACAGCTGATCTGACCTCTACAGTTCCCCTTCAGTGCCCATATACTTAAGGTCAGTTCTGCTTTTTCTCAGGAGATTGCATCACTGTGCTGTCAGGGAGAACCAGCTTCCAGGGACCATCTCAGAACCGATCACCATGCTTTGTGCAGATGTCACAATTGCCAGTCTATTATTTTTCATTACATTGCTTTTGCCCCATGTACCCATTTTTTTTCTCCCCCACCTACTTGTCTTTAGAAATCTCACCTCATTTATTAACATTGGTTTGTTTTTGTAGTCTACCTTGTTGAATCCCCCTCTATGAACAAGTCCAGTATTTGTTATTCTGACTTGCTCTGCTACACACAATTCCTTCCAACTTGCATTTTATTGTAAATGGCAATATTCCATTTCTTCCTGTGACTGAATAGTTTCCACAGTATAGGTAGACTACATCTTCATCATCCAGTCTTCTTTTGACGGACATATAGATTGTTTCCATCTTTGATCTCTTGTAAATGATACTACTATAAACATTGTAGAGCAGAAATTTTTTACATGGATGGTCTCCTATATTCTTTGGATAGGTGCCCAAGAGTGAAACTGCTAGGTCATAACAGTATTTCCATTTTCAGTTTTTTAAGGTAAATCGGATCACTTCCCCTACTGGCCCTGTTTACATTCCTAACACTAGTATAACATCCTCCCCAGCACTCGTTGTTGAATACGTGCCATTCTCACAAATGCAGTCTTATCAGGGATGCAGTGATGTCAAGTGATGGCTTGTTTCTGTTAATGCTATGTCATGTGCTGACCTCATGTATGAAGGAAATCAGCCATTTCACCATATCTTTTCTCTTTAGACACTCACTGCTGCATCTTAGGATGTGCTCGCTGTGGTTGATGACACTTTAAGCACCCCAACCCTAGTATGGAGTGAGCAGAGTGGTCCATTGATGTAGGAGTAACCCCCACATCCATCAGGAAAAACACAAATGTAAGTCAGCCATTTCACCATGTCTTTTCTCTTCAGACACTCACTGCTGCATCTTAGGATGTGCTCGCTGTGGTTGATGACACTTTAAGCACCCCAACCCTAGTGTGGAGTGAGCAGAGTGGTCCATTGATGTAGGAGTAACCCCCACATCCATCAGGAAAAACACAAATGTAAGGGATTCCCATGACTGAGCCTGCAAGGCTTCATGGTAGGACATGTTCTGAGAGTTTTATGTCAACTGATTTGTTGTATGATTGTCATAGCTGTTCTTGTGATTTCCTGCACCACTTGTGAGTGTATCATGATTTGGATTATATTTTTCCATTGTGGGAAAACATAATAGAAATATAAAATTTAGAAAGGGATGTTGATGGTGAGGGGGCAGGTGTGTTGGTGGTTGAGGGGTTGTCTGTGGAAACTTGGCATTTTCTGCTCCATTTTGCTGTGAATCTAAAATGTCTCTAAAAATTGAAATCTACTTATCAGGAAAAGAAGCTTGAATGAAAAGACTGACCTGGAGATTGTGTTTTTGCCCTGTTGGTGGTAGGTGGGAGAAGACATTCATCTAAGGAGGCCCCTTATGTTGTGGGGAAATAGCTTGGGAATCTGTAGAGGACAGGGGTACAGTCATCCCTAAACTATCTGACATGTACCACAGAACTGGCAGAGGAGTTGGGGCACCCCTGCCTTCCAGCAGCCCACATGTCTCTGGGCCTGGGTGCTGTGGACCAGTGCTGCTTCAGTGGTTGAAGCGCAGGTGGGTAAAAGATAAATAGACCCCGCTCAACTCAAGTAAGTGTCGACAGTGACCCTGAGTCTGATATGAGCAGGAATCACTCCAGGTCAGCAAGCTAGCATTATTCTGGCAGCTGGAGTCACAGAAATCCTTGAATCAAGACAGCACTGCCTGGTGGGAGTGATTACTGACTGGCCAGTCCTCATGGAAGGGGAGCACTGGAGGGCCCAGGATGCCGCCACTGTTAGGAACCTGAGTGTCCCATGGGGCATCTTGTCATTCCACTGTAAGGCAAATAAAGATGGTAGCTGGTCAGAGACATGGGAGAAATGCTACCAGGTCCCTCTGTGACTGGGCTGTGAACCAGATGGCAGTGTCTATCTTTCCCAGGCCAGCACTCAAGGGGAGTTTCTGAGTCGTGGGCCCCAGAAGTCTGTGACTACTGGTTGGTAGTTATCCTCAGAGGATGCAGAGAAAAGGGTTTAATGTGGACATGGTCTCCCTGCTCTGCCTTAGGGAGTCCACATTCTAGGTCAGTAGGACAGATATCCTGTTTACTTTGTGACTTTGTTGTATTAGGTTCTGGATGGGGTTCCTGTGTGTGCTCTGAAGGTAAGTCTTCCTCCAGAGGGCACTAGAGGGTACTAGGGCCAGGTGTACCACCTCACAGGCACACTCACAGGCATCAAAGCCTTTCAGGACATGGGGTGTATAAAGTAGACGGTGGAAACCTGACTACCACTCACATCTCTTCTCTACCAGCAGTTGAAATACCAGGCCCCAATGCCTGCACCATAGGTCTATCTAGAGCTCCCCTTGCACCCTTGCATCCTGCCTTCCCTAGTGACTGGAGCTCTGTTGCTTGTGTGGTTTCATCACCAATGCTCCAAGCTGCTCTGTGCAGTTGTGCAGGTTGTATGTTGCACAAAGGTGCCCCTTCCCAGGGATGCCACTCAAATCCATCGCAGATTGTATAGATTTGTATATCTGTATTTGACTACAGTTTTCCAGCAGATGGCAGTGAACTGTCTTGTTCTTACAAAGGCTGGAATATTAGGATGATTTTTAAGAGGCAAAGTCTTGAGGAAGGGTTGCTTTTTAATAACTTGCAGGAAAATGCCTTGTGGGCAAACAGTGTCTTGGACTACTGCTGTCCATGTCATCTACTGACCAACCTTGGAGCCACCTTCATGTATCCTTAGGAACTTCATTTGTTCATGCATTCATTCATTCATGCAATCACTTAGACATTCAAAAGCATTGAACATCTACTGTGTGCCAAAATCCCGAGACTTTTGTAAGGTTTTGTATATAGCTGTACTCTGTGTAGGGAGGTGACTACTGCCTAGTATTCCAGGCCCCTTGCATTTCCAGCCAACAGAATGAGTGAATCTGTGTTATTTCCATGCCAAGGTGGTTAAAAGGTGAGCAAGCTATTTCCAGTCTCTCTTTTCTGATCTGTGGCTGGATGCACAAAGTCTGAGGCGAGAGAACAGTTGGACCACTAGAAACCTGAAACCCTGAACCTTGAAATTCTCACAGGAGCCCTTCAGTGCCTACCTGACAAGGACAAACTTGGTGGCTCCTGAGCTGGCATTCTGTAGCTGACCTGTATCTCCTAGGGTTTGCATTTGCTTGTTTCTTGGTCAAAGCCTTGGTTGGCATAGCAGATATGAACCTGGCTTCATTGTCATGGGGTGCTGGAGCAGTGTCTGCCTGGGAGATGCTCTGAAGATGAGCTCACTCTGGATTTAGAGCAATTGGAATCTGATGACAAGCATCTTGTAAGAGATGGAGAAAAATTAATGTAGAATGTAGAGAAGAAATCACAAGAAGACAGAGGCAAAGGTTGGAGGAATGCCCTCCAAAGCCAGGGATATCAGGGTCTCAAATAGAAGGCAAAGTGTTAATCATGGAGTACGGCACCCAGGGGCCCTACTCTTTTTTATTTTTATTTTTAATTCAAATTTATTTATTATGGGCTTCTGGTGAACCCACAATCTAGCTTGTGGGTCTATAGTGAACCCACAGCCTAAACATGGCGTTCAGTAAACAGCCGGAAGCTCAAGAGAATGACTTGCATGCAGTGAAGTTTATTTGTGCAAGTCTTTTTATAGCAATTGAATACAAAGGAAGGCTTGAATTGTTTTGCATATTGTATCAACTAGTTTGCTACTCTTGTACATTTGCTATCAGCCTATCTGCTCAGCCCCCAAGGTGTTCAAGAATAAGTAGGAGGGAGAAGGAAAGAGGGATTAGGGAATGAGGAGTGGCTTTGATCAAGGAGATTATCAAGAGACACAGTGGGAGTGAACTTCCCCTGGAAACTATGCTGTTCCCTTATCACGTGAATATTCTCAGCAGTTTGGCCAGTCCATTTGTGTCACAGTTGGGCGAACCTCCCTTTGACACAGTATGCATTTCCTAATCATGCGAGTATTCTCAGTGTTTTGGTCAGCCCCTTTGTGTGTGTGTTTTGGGTCACCACAAGGGTCTTTATACAACATTTATTTTCTTACACCACTGCTAATTTTGGGACAGTATTTGATTTTTCCCCTCAGGTGTAGTCCCGTTATTCTCTCATAACCATAGCACTTGTGATCCATCACCATAGTTCCCAGGGCACCCAAAGGAAGCAGACTCTTAGTGTTAAAGATTTTTCGTAAAATTGATGGAGGGAGAGAGAGAGAAAGAGACAGAGACAGAGAGAGACAGAGAGACAGAGAGAGACAGAGAGACAGAGACAGAGAGAGACAGAGAGACAGAGACAGAGAGAGAGAGAGAGGAAAAAGAAGAAGAGAGAGAAAAAGAAGAAGAAAAAGAAGCAGCAGCAGCAAGGACTTCAAGAAAGAACAGTCTCCAAAAATAACCGATCCCTTTGTGAACAAATACATAGCCAAACGGTTGGTCTGAAGTGGGGCTGCTAAGGTCCAAAAACTTGCCACAAGTTTATATCTGGCAAAGAACTTTAAGAAAGGGGCTAGGCAAGTTCTGGAGAGCTGAGACAGAAGGAGAGACTTAGAATCTAAAACATACTGCATTGAGATAGCAGCTGCCACTATCTCTGTCACGGGTCAGGAGCAGCCTCTCCACGTGTCTCCTATTCATTTGTCTACCAGTCATCTCTTCTAAATGTCTCTACTTGCCTCTCCTGCACATGTCTCCTCCAAGTACCTCTTCACATGTATCCTCTCCGATGTCTCCCCTCTATATAACCACCTTTCCAGGAGTCCAGTTCATGTCATGTGAGGACAAGTAATCCAGGGCAGCTGTATATACGTGGGTGCAGGGAAAATGGTGCCCTTTCAACGCTTTAATCCCCTTCTTAGAGCTGTACCTGTAATAAAGGTACTGAGTGTAGAAGAAAAAAAAATCACCACATCTTCAAGATACATAGAAAGGGAGTCATGTGATGACAGAGGCAGAGTCTAGAGGGGTACAGTTATACTCCAAAGGGGGCCTGGAATTACAGAGAGTTGGTGACCAGGAAGGTGCTCCCCTAGAACCTTTGGAGGGAGCAGTCCTGCTGACGCCTTAACTCCTGGTCTCCAGAACAACTAAGGAATTAATGTCTGCTGCTTTAATCCACCACTCTGTAGTATTTAGTTGTGGCAACCCCAGAACACTAGTAGACTCAATGAATATTAGTTTGTCATAATTATGAATGCCATTTTCTGTTTCTGAAGAAGGAAATGAGTTTCCACCACTTCCGGAAGATGAAGTGTGGGATGGGTAGACATGTCTCCTAGAATAGTCTTGGTCAGGACTGGTACACTGTCCTCACAGGGCTGGGTTGGGACTGCTCACTGCAACACTCAGATCTGCTTTTGGGCCATGAAAGCAGTCAGTGACTAGCAGAAAAGGGCAGGATGACCCATTGGCCAGTCTGGGCAGAGGTCTGGGACAGCACCCTTTTAGGTGTTTCAAGGACCAGTGTTGGTCAGAGCTGTGTTACTTTCTGCAGAGAGACAAGTACGAAGTGAGACTGTTCAGGAATGTTTCTGCTAGTTCAATAGAGTGACTTTAGGTCTGTTGAAACAAATACTAATAAAAAGCTCAGGTGTATATTTCATGAGTCTTTCTTTTCCTCTCAGTCTTCTAGGAATTTGTATTGCTGCCTTGCAGAAGTACCCCTGTGTGACAGATAGGGGATAAAAACACGGTTTTTGTTCACAGATGGTTGGAGAAACTTTGAGCTGTGAAGATAATTCTCCTACTAAGTAGGGATTGCTTACCCATAGGGAACTTCAAAGAATGAGGGGTCTGGGGGTAACCAGACCTCAGGCAGGGCAGGGGTGGAAGGCTATTTGTAGCAGAACCTTGGCTGAGTTTTGGACTGGACAGAGACAACAGCCATAGACCTGCCCAAGGCAATGACCATTCTACCTTTGGGAATGAAGTGTTGGACTGAATCGGCTATGAGGGGAGAGGCAGGGTGGGTAGAGAAGCATGATTGGCAGCCAACCCATCCAGAGCACCTTGACCTTGAATGGGGAGACTGGCCCTGTAGCGGGGGGAGTTGGTTTTCTCCCGGATTTCTATTCACCCCTTCCCTGCCCTTTCCCAGCCCATGTGGGGTCTAATGAGGCTGAAGCTGCAACCTCCTTCCTGGACAGTGGCCCCAAGTGTGTCGAGGTTCCTGCCTTCTGCCCTGAAGGCTAGGGCACGTCAGCATCTGCCTGACTTACAGCAGGTGCTTAATCAATATTTAATAAAAAAGGACTGGAAAACAGATCTCTTCTTTAGTATCACATACTTTCTGCTTATGCTGAGGTTCTCAGGTCTCTCCAGTGGGGAGGGAAGGAGCCCTGATGAAACTGAGCAAAACTGGGGAGAAGGGACTTCTGATTGGTGGGTCCTCACCTATGTACTTATGGCTGCAGGAGACTCAAAAACACAGTGGAGAAGCAGCAGCAGGAGGTTTATTTACAGGGAGTGAGATAGAGCTGAGATAGAATTTTCAGGGGACAGGCTAAGGATAGAGTGGAGCGGAGGTCACTTCAAGCTCACTGTGGGTTGGGTGCCGAGAGGAGCTAAGCAACATGGAGCTCAGGCCTGAGGCAGGTGAGCAGGTATGCTGTGCCACCAGCATAAGTACCTGGAGGCATGATGTGCCTTGTTGGGGGGTGAGGGGAGACTGTTGTCTCCTGTGTGGCTACCCCACACCCCTTTACATCCTCATGCTTTCTTCCAGCAGTACCAAATCCCTGGCTGCATACATATCTAGATGGGAAACTGGGACAGAGAGTGATTTATACTCCAGACCTGAGAATATGTTCTGGGAGGGAGCCACCAAGAGGTATTTGTGCCTAGTTTATGGCCTTCCCACCTAGCAGTGCTCCTTCTGTACTTAGCCTTGCAGAGATTTTATAACTGGCACTCATTTTGGGTCAGACACAGCCCCCTCCTGAGTCCTAGGAGAGAGGGAGCCCGTCCGACTCTGTGGCCTGGATCTCTCTCTGCTGGCGATGCAATAGCAGCAAGCAGGCTCCAGTAAATAAATAGTTCAGTTCCCAGCGAAATTGCCTGGGCTGGGAATTTGTGCCTTAAAAGAAACATGAATAATGACCAGGACAGAGCATTCTTTTATTTGAATCCAGATGATGTGAACATAGATAGTAGCAATGTCAGAAAGGCCCAGTAAGAGTAGTCTCTGGGTTATAAATTCCTTTTCTCTCTAAGGCCTCAGCCTTATCTGGAGATGCTCTTGGCTTCTTTCATTTCTGTCTTCTTTATTCACTGTGTTCCTTCTTTCCTCAGAATTCACCAGCTCAGCAGCTGCAGCCGAACGGAGCCAAAAATACTTGCCTGGGGTGTGAAGAATCCCACAGGCCCAGCAAGTCACTGCCTCCCTGGTGCGGTCTCCTCTACACACTGGTCCCTTATGTGACTCTGTCCTTTGTACAATTGGCTCTGCCAGAACTAGGTTCAAATACAATTCTTGGATGACAATACAATTTCAGATGACAGTGTTCTTTGGATCTTCCCTGGCTGCTGCTTGCCATGCATTCCAACCTCTGTTCTTTGGCTGTGTCTGTGGGGTACTTGGAAACATTATTTCTCAAGAAATGGTTGGTGTGATTAGATGCATCTTATTTATTTATTTTATTGAGGTGACATAGGTTTAAATCATCACATAGGCTTCAAGGGTACAGTCTTACATCTTGATGTCTGTATTTATCATATTATGATTGCTGTCAAAATCTAGTTCCACCACAAAATTGGAACCCTTTTAACTGACTCACCCACCCTGCCCCTTCTCCTTTGTAACTATATTATTCTGAAAGTTTGATTTTGTTTTGTTCATTTATTTATTCTGTTTCTTTATCTAGCATGCATAAGTGAAGTTGTTATCTGACTTAATTCACTTAGCATTGTCCCTTCCAGGTCCATGTGCAGTGGTAAATGATAGAATTTCTCAATGTTTTTAAAAATAGTGAATTCATTTGAAATGCTTTCTTAACCAAGAAGTTTTGCTGCTTGACCAAGGGGTAAAGGAGGTTCTGACAAATTTGGATTCAGCCCTCACAACTGGCACTAGAGGGAAGCATTTGTGTGTGTTGAGGAAATCCACATTCTTTAAGTCATTTCACCTGCCCTGCAAATTATAATTGAACTTGAGAATATTTGAGGCTATGATTTCAGCTACGCACAGGAGTAAATAGAAATCAGATTTAGGGAAAACAGGATCAAAAGAAGCTGGAGAAAGTAGGGAAAAGAGAAAAAAAATGGCAGAGAGAAACCCCAATCAATTTGTTATAACAATATAAAAGTGGAATAATACTGAAATAAAATGACTGTTTTAAAATTAAAGAATATAATGTGGCAATAGTTGCCTACAAATTAAAATCATAATGAAAAGTATTTAGGATAGAGACATTGCATATCAATGAAAGTGAAAATGTGTTAAAGATAATTTTGATGTATACATCTAATACCACAGCTTTAAAATATTTACAGTATTGTAATTCAATAAATAAATGTGCAAATCTGAAATTGAAGAGATTTTAATATACCTCTCTCATAGTGGGATGAATGTTGTCCCTAAAGATAGGTTTATGTCTCTGTTCCTGGAAACTTACTCAGAAAATGGATCTTTAAATATGTAATTAAGTTGAGAATTTGAGATGAGCTCATCCTGGATTATCCAGATGGGTCCTCAAGGCCAAGACAATATCCTTGACTGAAACAGGGGGAAATGTGACAAACACAGAGGGGAAGGTGATATAATGGAGCAAACTGGACAGATGTGGCCTCAAGCCAATAAGAGTAGGTAGAAGAAGGAAGAGGCATGGAACAGATTCTTATAGGGTGTTGGGAGAAATCTTCATTTTAGATTTCTGGTCTCCAGAACTATGATGGAACAGTTTTCTGTTCTAAGTCACCACATCTGTGGCAATTTGATGGCAGCCACAGGAGACAAATTACAATTCTCAAAAATAGGCAGACCAGGTAGAAGAAAAATGGTCAAGAATATACGGGATTTGAAAAACTTAATTAACTCAATATTTTATTGAGTATACTCATTCTTTATAAATATATAGGAACTTAAAAAAAAGTTAACCATGTCCTTGAGAAGAGAGAAAAATTTTCCAAGTCATCTTTATTCTTTGGGGACAGTGCAAAACAAGTTGTAACCACCAACAAAAGGATGGGAAGAATATACTTTGTATCCATCAGGAGATTAAAAAATGCCTTCTCAATAATTCATGGACTAAAAAGGAAATCAAGATGGGAGTTAGAGTACTTAAAACCAAGTAACTGTAAAAGCCCTACATATTATGTTGTGAGATAGAGCTAAAGTGGTGCTCACAGGAGAATTAGTGCCAGAAGTGCATTTATTAGAAAACAAGAAAAACGGAAAAGAAATTAGGTAAGCTTTCATCTTACAAAACTATAAAAAAGGACAACAAAACAATTCTAAGAAAGTAGAAGGAAGGAAATAATAAAGAGCAAAAATGCATGAGACAATCAAGTAGAATTTAATTATGAAGTCCAAAGCAAGTTCTTTGAAATGATTAATGAAATCAGCAAGCTTTGGGTACATACAATTAATAAAAATGAAAAAATAGGATAAATAAAGATTAGAAGGAAACAAAAATCTCTAGCCTTGGATAAATTTGATCTTTAGAAAATATAAAAGAACTAAATATCTTTATATCAATACATTTAGAAAAGCAACTGAAAAATTCCCAAGATAATACAAATAATCAAGATCGAACCAAGAACAAGAAGAAAGATTGAGTGGAGAAATAATCATAAAATAAATGGGAATGATAGAAAAAGATCAACAAGCCAGAGGTACCAAGTTTATATGATTTAATAGAAGAATTCTACAGAAGGCTCAAGGAACAAATAACTTAATGTGAGGAAACTATTCCCAAGCGTCAGAAAGATGGAAAGTCAATCAACTCATTTTATAAAGTCGGTAAAAATGTGATTATCAAAACCATACAGGCAGAGTACAATAAAGATCCAGACTCATCACACTTATGAATGTACATGCAGAAGCCATTAAGGAAATATTAGCAAATTGAGTCCAATGGCTTATTAATAGAATAATACATCTTGAATCAGTGGGGTTAGTTCAGCAAATATTGATAAAGTGGTTAACAGTCTTCATTAATTAAATTTAAAAATTTTCATGATTTTTACAATAGATACTACCCTACCTGCTATTCCCTGTAAGCATTCATCATAGAAACAACTAGAAAACTTAACAGAAGTAAACACCATGGCTTGATCAAGAGCATATACCAAAGAACCACAGGAACCATCACACTGAATAAGGCAACACATGGGAGTCAAGTTCTGTTTCTGTCTTTTGTGTCTCAGCCAAAGTTCAAGCAAAGAAATAAAAACTGGTAAGGAAGAAAGGCAGCTATGTTCAGATAGTGTAATTGTTCATTTTGAAAAACCAAAAGAATCACCTGAAGAATGACTAGAATTAATTTCTCAGGCATACTGAATGTGAACTTGGAGACAAGTAATTTTTCTGCACTGACAAAAGCTAATTAGATATTGCAATAGAAAACAAAAAGGATCCTGTTCTTAACCCTCCAAAATCTGTTAGGTATCTGAGAATAGATCTGTGGCCACCAAGCCCAGATGTGCTGTTTTTTCTTCTTTTCTAGGAAACTCACATTTTGTTAGGGTTGACAATGTGTTTCTTAGAAAACAAAGCAAAACAAAACAAAACAACAACAACAAAACCAAAACATGTTCTCCCAGCGTCCTTTGCAGACAGATTGGGCATATCATGAAGGTGTGTTCAAGGAAAAGTGGGCAGAATTCCTTTGGGAGGGCATTCCTTACCAGATAAGACATATATATTCTGATCAAGAATATAGACAAATGTCAGCAGATACAGCAGCTTTTTTGCGGTTTCATTATGCTTTCTGGTAGGGATGGTGGGAGAAAAGATAGAAGATACTCCATTCTTTGATGGCCCTCCAGGACAAAGCACTGGCTCTGGAATACTTCTCTTTGGGTTCCTTGGAGTGACAGGCAAGGGGGAAGTCAGGGGAGAGGTAGAGCAGGAGGGGGAGCAGAGGGAGAAGGATAGATGGATTCATCACCCATGTTTAGATTTTCTCCACTCACAGTGAATAAAAGTTAACAAAGAAGTGTCAAAATCTTAATGGAGAAAATTGTAAAATTTCATAAAAAAAGTGTACATAGGAGAGATAGATGTGTGTGCTTGGTTCCCAGTGCTGCATGATCCCACACACCCAAGTGGGCTAGAAATTCCAAGTCGAACTGTCTGCAGGGTCAAACTCTGAGACTCTAGGTGGAACCCTTTCCAGACTTTTCTAACTCCTGGATGTGGCCAGCAATCTTGGGTTCCAAGCTGCAACTGCACCTTGAGAGCCTCTGCTTTCACCGTATAGACTTGTCTCCACCCCTTCATTTTGCTTATGCTCTTATCTGCACTTGAATTGTTCCCTCAGATAAAAACAGTGACAATTTGGGCTAGGGTCTTACCTGATGACATCCACTGATTGTGGTCATCTGCAAAGACTGTCTTCAAATAAGGTTGCATTCATAGTTGCTGAGAGTTGTGAAGTGACTGTGTCAGAGGACATATTTAATCCACTACACAAATCACAAATTCTTAGTACCATGAATCATCTCTCCAGACAGCCTCACCATACTCAGCATTCAGTGCTGCAGCTTGTTCCCAGGTAGGTGGTGACCCGGGTGGCTGTGACCCCTTCTCTCTTGCAACAGGGTTGCTCGCACCAGGCAGTTCATGGCCTGCTCCCTACAGACCTATCCAAGACTGAACAAAGGCAGGACCAGTGCACCCACTGCCATTTGCTCAAGGGGGGAAAGAAAAGGACTTCTCTGACACCGTAGGTCTTATTGCTGTGAATCACATTAAAAACAAACAAACAAACCAAAACCAGGACCCAAATGTCCCAAAATAGATGTATAGATGTAAAAGATGTGGTATATATGCACAATAGAACATTACTCATCAATTAAAAATGACAAATTTGATGAATTTATGGTAACATGGATGTACCTAGAAGAAATCATATTAGCAGAAACAAGTCAGAAAGAAAAAGGCAGAATTCAAAATGGTTTCACTAATATATGGGACATAGGAAAAACAAAAGGCCAGGAGGAAAAGTCAAAACAAGCTAACAACCAAACTGAAGAACACAACTGTGGGGTGGGGGTGGGGGTATCGAGAGAGGGTGGGAATGGGTAGGGAGGGAAGGTGGTAGGTGAACCCTGGGGATTACAAAAATGTGAAATATATATATATAAATTATTTAAATAATTAAACAATAATCAAAGGGAAACTATGAAACAATAATAAAAAAAAAGACTGTGCTATTAGGAGATAATAGTGAACCAGATGACAAAGTCCTGCTCTCAGGAGGTTTATATTTTGGTGGGGAGTCCAGACAAATATATATATATATATATATATATATGCATATATATAATTCAGTTGTATGTAGTGTCACATACTATAAAGAAAATAAACTGGAGTAATATGGTACAATGTCAGCATTTATGGTTAAGGAAGTCTTTTTTAAAGAAATGAAGTTTAAACTTGAATTTTATACCATGAGCCCACAAACATTGCCCCCCCCCTTTTTGTTTTCCTGTCATACAGTAGAGATTTCTACACTTGAGCCACTGTATTCTTCCCCCATATCCTCCTTGGTTCTTTCATTATGAATGTGGATGACCCAATAAATATCTTGAATTTTCAAAAAGACAAAAACAAAACAAACCAAACCAAAAACAACAACAACAACAACAACAACAACAACAAACAAATGGGTATTCCTTTAGCAATACTGAATAATTGCTATTGTTCACAGACTGTGGGGCCCCTGTTACTGATAGAGGAAGGGTTTTGAAATGAAATTATCAAATTACCTTATAAGAATTATGTGTAAGTTTGACTAAAGCCTCTTGATGGGGGTTTGGGTAAGGAGGGTAGAAAGTTGGGGGGAGGTGCTGACAAAGACCCTCCCTTGCAATCCTCACCTGTGTGCTCTCCCTCATCACCATGAGAAATCACCCAGCTCCTTCAGCTATACACGTATTTCTGGTGGTCTTTGACTTGAGGCCATTGGCATACAGCACACACATAAAATATATGTATATGGAAATTAAAAATGAGCTAAAGAAGAAATAGACATTTTTAAATATACAATTCAATAACACAATTTTAAATATAATTTAAAAACAACATTTCTGGTGAAAACCACATGTTTGTTTATATGCTGATGGCTTTGAATTTTTCTGCATCATTTATATTTGTTCTCATTAAAGTATATTAATAAAATTTAAAATAATGTGATCAAAAACACTATTTAAAAATCTAGTTTAATCTCTTGTGATACAGTTCAGTTTGCTTTAATATGGGTCATAATGCTATGTTAGCTGACAGTGATACTCCACACATAGATGTGGTTCTGAAAAAAATGACTGCTAAACTTTGGGAATTGACAGTGAAAATTTTCTTTTCTTTTCTTTTACATAGATCACTGATTATATACTCATGCTTATAAAATAAAAAGTTTATTAATTTTTTTCTAGTAGCTTCTTAGCAATGGTATATTTCTTATTTTTTAAATCGAAGTTTCATTGGTTTACATATAAAATTCTAAAAAAATTAGAAAAATTACAGTAGAAAGGAAAATGTTATGGATTTATACTTTAAAAATTTCACTAACATATTTCTAGGAAAGAGGGATAAAACCATATTATAGCTGTATTAGGTTTTTTATTTGTAGTGGCAAATATTAACATGGAAGTTTCTGTTCTTAAACTTTAACTTGTGCAAATTTGTCAACGACTTTTTCAAACTTTGATCTTGGGATATTTATATTCTATTTATAGTAGAACCAACTTGGTTAATCTGTTTTCATTTGTAGTTGTAAAAAAAAACCTCTTTTCATCATTTAATCACATGAAGGAAAAGTCATGGGTAAGATGTTTATGGATAAGTTTGGCAAAGATTCATAAAAGCCCCATTTGTTAATAAATTCCTGAAATTGAGTTCATGTCTTTGATGAAACTCATTTTAAAAATCTCATCTGCCAGTTGTGCAATTTTAAACACATGAAGTCAAGATCCTTTGAAAATATTCATTTGGAAGTCTTATAAGTAGATTAGAAAATTCTGTGTTCAAGCCATGGATATGAGAATTTAATGGATGCCACATCTTGTTTTGGGTGCGGAGACACGCAATGATGGACATGTTTCTCTGTCTGCACCCCACTGCTCTGCGTAGCGTGACTGCTCTGACCCTAATAGAAATGTTACTGTTACTTTGAAGGGACAGATGGAGCGCATCTATTTTTTTCAAAAATATTTGTAGCATAGCTGACTTATACTAGTTGTCTTAAAAAGAAAATAAATCAAGCCAATTCTGAAAATCTCATCTTTTCGGCAAGAAATGTGTCATTTGGTCACTTTCCTTCACAAATAAATCCCTGTACTATCACAACAGATATTTGTGGTCCTTATTTTCACATCTGCTAAATAAAAGACCATCGCCTATACACTTCATAAGATGTAGCTACACTCAACCCCAGATGCTGAGCTTGAGCCCTGAACTTGAACCCTGTGATCTCCCTGTCCTGGTCATCAACCCCCCTCCTGCCCCCGGGTGACCTTTGATCAGTCCTGTGTAGGTTTCCTCTGTCTACTCTGCTTGCCTCTCTGTGAAACACTGGGCACTCTCTGGCTCCAGTTCTGCTAAAGAAGGACAGCCACCTTCAGGAGGCATGGGGAGGTGGCTTTCTGGAGGGCATGCAATGGGGCCACCAGAGACAGCATGTCAAGTGAACACCCAGGGGTGTTGGGCCTCCTGAGTCTTCGGAGACAAGCGAGCACATGAGTACAGAAATACAGGTAGGCAGGGAAAAGGGGAGATCTGGGTCCTTTGGCTTCTTGGGAAATGCAGCAGCTGGGTGGGTCCTAAAGAAGGAATCGTTTAGTGGACCAGCACTTTCCTAGTAGTGGAGGGAAGCCCAGAAGGAATTAAGTTGGAGAATTCAGGTTGCCTGGGGCAGTGGGGAGGCTGTCTGGATTGGGAGTGGTAGGAGGAGGCTATGTGGACTGGAGTTGGCCACAGTGGGAGGCTCTCTGGACTGCAGGAGTGGGTTACAGGTGATGGAGGGTTGGGTGGAGATATTTTCTCACAGCAGCAGAAGCTGTGATCAGGCAGAGGACCTAGTCCAGCCTTTTGGTTTCTCCCATAGCATCTCTGGGCTTTACACATGTTGGCAGATTGGACCTATTGTCCTCTGTGTCCATGACTAAGAGGGGTTGGCACTGATCCTTTTTCTTCCCTTGGTACCTGCCCATTATATCCTCGTTCTCCTCTGATGTGCTATGAGGACTTAACAGACTTGGTTACTTAGAAAAGGCTGCTGAATGATCATCTTTAAATTATTAATGATTTCAGCATTTTGTAATTAAAATGCTCATTTTCTCCATGAATTTTAAGCACACATATATCACAAATACAGACAGAATCTATTTTAATGAATATCATTAAAATATTCAATTCCAAGTAATGAGGTTATTTCCATGTCTTGGCTGATAGTCCATATTTGTCTCATTCATTTATTTATTCATTCACTCACTAAATGTTTTCTCTCTTTACTATGGGTAAAGTATTAATACAGCTTTGCAGATGTGGCTTCTGTAAATTACGATGACACAAATTTTCTATGTCTGAGTAGGTCACAATCGATCTAGGGAGGATATTTGTTTGGCTAGGGATCTCATAATACCTAAATTTCAGCACACCTGCATGTTGTAAAATAATGCTGACTATTTAGGAAAATACGTGTGAAAGGGCCAGGAAGACAAAGAGAGCAATGACTCCTTCATGTATAATCAAGAGATTTTGAGGTTTCTAAGAGTCTGAGAAGGGTGGATGGAGGAGCAAAGTCTCATGGCAGGTTTTATTTTCTGAAGATGGGCCCCATAAAAATCTCTGCTTGCACCAGCACTTATAGAATCTGTGTCCTCTTCCCCTTGACTATGGATAGGTCTTTGTGATGGACTCAAATCCAAGGAGTAAAACAGAATGCCTCTAAATGACTTTCAAAGCTATGTCATAGAAATGTCATACTTTTCTACCATGTTCTTGCTGGATGCTTGCTCTTGCAACCTGGTGGCCACGTTGTGAGGAAGCCCAAAAGAATCCAGGTGGAGAGACCACCTGGGGAGATCATATGTGTAGATGGCCAACTGTCTACCTGAGCTCTCCGTCAGCAATTGTCACAAGCTACCAAATGTGTGAGAAAAAGGCATCTCATGAAAACATTAGCCCACAAAAATAAAATCATACCCCACCTTTGTATTTTCCCAGAGGAGAGCCACAACATTCTGAGCAGAATGAACATTGTATCCTGTATGAATTCCTGAATCCCAAGATGTGTCCATATCCTAAATGTAAAAAAAAATAGTTTCAAAGAGCTCACACAACTTAAAAAGAACAAAGCAAAAGCTCACTCAAAAAATGAGAACTAAGAAGACACTTCTCCAAAGAGGAAATACAAATGGCCAATAAACATGAAAAAATGCTCCACATCACTAATAATAAGGGAAATGCAAATCAAGGCCACATTGAAATACCATCTTGC